>JAQIXO010000229.1:0-26813 GCA_034700305.1 Protaphorura armata
GAAAGTCGCGGAGAGAAATCAAACCGTCGAAATTCAATTTAAGAAATTAATATTTCGTAAAATGTCAAATTGCCGTCCAAACTTTAACCAGCAAAAATTGTCACCTTAATTACATATTGCATCTGTTGAATAGCATCATGAGCTACTATTGCAGACATTTGATTTTTATTTGAAGTTTCATGGTTTCTGGTTTCTTGTTAAGAGAAAAATATATGTCAGACGCTGACCTGTCTACATAACTGCGCAATTATTCTTGAGATTCCCCAATGTCTAATTAATACCAGCGAAAGTCGAAGGAAAAATTGTCCTGAAGAAATGGAATTGACTAAATCGGCACTACAGAAAGTAAGGGAAAGTAAGATTGAAGGCTTAATGAAGAATTATTGGGAGTCTGGGATCACACTGCAATTTTTTTATTCTCTCTTTCACCGCCTCATGCCTGTTGGCTCAGGATTTCCATTTCCCAGTGAAACGTTACGTTGCAACTCGCAAACCGAGACCAATTGAATACCACCAGGGTATGTTGGAAACAAATACCAATTTGTCTGATTTAATTTGACAGCTGGTTTTCTAATTAGAATTTTTACTGCGTTCGGATTTATGACATTTCAACAGGGAGACCGTGGAGGAGTTGGCGGACTCGATTGCTATCCTAAGAATTGGAAACTGGAAATGTGAGGAATTTTAATTTTGATTAGAAACGTGGAAAGTGAAAGTCCGTGAAACACTTACGGTATTTGCCAGATATTTTGATACAGGCAGTAGCGGGAAAGACACCTAAAATTTCCAACAAAGTTACGAGTATTTTCACATCTTCAATTTTGTACAGTGAAATCTGTCCCAGGTGACTTCTCACCACGCTTAGGAGTCAGAGGGTTTATATGTGATATAAAACGGATATTCCATGGCACAGTCTATAATCTCAGGAGATACGAACCACGATGACCTTATTCATGTCAGGTGGTCGGTGGTCTCCTAATTGAGGTTGTCAACTGGACAGGTTACACTGTACCGTGCAATGACACAAATGAATTAGATCTTACCATTCCTCCCTTTCCTCCCACCCATACAGGGGGATTCTAAAATCGAAACGGAGTAATTGTTATGGAACGGATCTTCACAAGACGGATTGTTCCCATTCAAACTGACACATTTAAAACAGTCAATGGCACCCGCGGCTGAAAAGCAAATAAAATAAGTCACGTTAAATAATCAATTAGAGTTGAATGTTCATTTGTACGTCAGGATTTCTCAGTGGCTACAAAAACAAGGGATGATTTCTGACCATGTCAAACAGGAGAATGTGCAGGAATGAATGTACACGTTTCTAATTTCCGAACCGTATAAATTCAACTATGTTTCCCCAACCGCTAATATACCAAACACGGACATCAAGAATAATTTCACGGTTTCCTGTCAAATTATTAGATTTCGTTGAATTTACGTACTTATAATGTTATCTTCGGTGGTGTATTGTGCAATGGATATGATAAAATCTCAGATTCGAAAAAAACGCAAACAAGGAGTCGAATAAGGATATTCGAGTTGGTTCATAGCGTAAAAGTTTCACTTATTTCTTCTCCTGACTCTCTTAAAGTGAGACGAAAAGAGTTATTATTTTTGAAGGCACATTGACTCCCTTCCATTTTTCACTCTTTTCCCCCTCCACGTCTCTAGTGGCTAACAAATCTCCTAATTTCCTTACGCAATGTGAGCCCAATCCAAACGGGTTTCTGCATGTGAGTATAACTACTTATTATGTATGTGCTCACTCACACATACACAATGTGACAAACCCTTCTACTTTTTCTGGTTTTCCAGGAGAAGGAAAAAGAGAAAGCTTTCAGGCAAATTGTATTTTCTCCTCTTTAAATTCTTTGCTCCTTTCTTCCTTGTAAAAAAGGTACTAGGAATTGGGGATTTTCCTTCCAGGTAATAATACCAGTCTGAAGGTCTACATCCTCAATTGGACATAAAAATCTTCTGGTGCAAGTGTTTGGATTAATTTGAATTGAGAATCTGGATCCAAACCGTCAGTTGGAAAGGTATATAAAATGTATCATCTCTTTTCAGTTGAAGTCGTCCCGTAGAGGTGACGCCTCCAAATTTGGAACATTGCGACACTTTCAACTAAACTTACGAATATTTTCTCCTTGAAATCAACAAAAATAAATTCAATTGGTAGAGACTGATTAAAGTAATCATTTTCTAGCCCTTACATGATGAAGTTTTAAAATCTTAACAAATAAATCTACCATCTGCAAAAAAAATTTCTTCCAAGTCAAAACGGATGAATCAATTTAACTCTGAAGGAATGGGATAAAAATTGGTTGATGATGCAAAAGTTTGACTATTCGCCTTACACTCCCTTGATTCGACTCGTCGTACACATTAAGGAGATAATCATCCTGTGCTTCAAATATATCTTCTCCAAGTGACTGACTCTCAAAGGATTTTGGCCTCCAAACGTCATGAACATTCTCTGTCTCTTTTGCCGTAGGGAAGGAAAGAACTCATCAAGGTTCCTATAGAAAAAGTTGACTCAGAGGAGAATGCAGACGACACTCTTAGAATACAGTGTCTGTCTCCTTGAGGAAAAACCCTCATTCCTGACACTGACGACTCACCAAGTGTTTGTACTTTGTGAGTGCTACAAATCATCTTTGTCGGGAGTGATGTCTCAATTCTTGTCTCCTTCGATTACAACATGGAGAAATTATTCTTACTTTTTTATTTAGCTATTTCGTTCTGGGAAAGTTTTTCATCCTAAGAAGGTGAAAGTGAAAGCTTAAAATTTATTGTCGGACAAGACGTTCCCAAGAACCAGGGCTTCTGAACATTTCTATGAGTTCTGATTTCTCACCTCTAAAATTTACTAATTTAGTTTACATATTTCAAGGACGAATTTGTAAGTAACGGTGTGTTCAAACTTGCTAAAGTTAAACAGAGGGTATAGCGATTTTTGAAGGTTTTTCTTTTGGCTAGCTTTTCTGCGAAAACTATTCTTGGATACCTTTTTGGGTAACTACTTTGGTATAGCTTTTTTCCAGTAACATGAATTTGAAGGTAGAAAAGACAGTGACAAAATATGTAACGCGCGGAGACAGTAATAAATGAGATTATGGCATTCGTGATTAGATGATGACTTATTCTATGCTCTCCTAGTCCGCAGTGCCTTAGTGCATTTCTGGTGAAAGTAGAGTGTAGATTCATAAGGTTGTTCATAACTATTCCCTCCATCTCAATACGTGAAGCTTGCATTTCATTGCCGTTCTCTGCAAAATGCATGATTGACCTTCTCTGTACGCAACATACTGATTTAATTCTCAAGCAGGAACAGTGCGCGAGTTCTGAACCGCCCGGTAGAATAGTTCGTTTTCAATACCATTACGTTAATATTCTACAATGTTTCCCGCATGTCATGGATATAGGAAGGACAATGCTTGTTTGAAGCTAAATTAATTTATTTCTCACAAACCAACCAACCCACCTTTTGCTTTCACTCAACCTAATTTTTTTCATTGGGCGTCTCTCCTACCTATAATTTAGCAATTTTTTATGGGACCGGTGCCAACTGACATGACACGACATATCACCCTAACGAGGACTCTGACGACAAAATTCATCCAACAACGGAAGGGTGTGTCAGGGAAACACAGCAGTAGTAATTGCATAGACGTTCTAATAAAAAAATTATTTTGGATGTCTTTGGGCATTTGTTTCTGGCGATATTATGACTTGTATTTAGTTACACATAGGTAAACAATTTTTTCCCACATTTTAATGAATACTATGCTAGTGATATTTTAACGGGGCCATTTTTTCCTTGGGGGTCACTTTGAGGAATTTTATTCAAAGTGGTGAATGAGCTATAGCATTTGGAATAAAATGCGAGGAATAAAATACTCTAGAAGGATTCGCATGTTTTCATGAAAGTACTAATGTTGTGATGGAGTAAATGAAATGAAAGAAATACAATTTGTGACTGCTCCAGCACATGGAGTATAAATATATTCCAGTCATACAAACAAGTAGTGAGTGAGTGAGTGAGTGGAGTGAGTCAACCTTGAATGTGAATGCTTCTTCTTTTAGTTCCAGATGGGAACAAATTGTACTTTTTGACATGAGTAGTTTAGTCCAATGAATAGAATGTCAAATAGAGTTTTCTCAAAGAACTTTCTCTTCCAATCTCAAATATAGTTGTAACATGGAAAGTGCGGGCTTAGACTTTATGTTTTGTCATGCTCTAGTGCTTGAGACACAATAATTTCTTTGAAAATGAGAAAATACGAAAATTCATCTTTTCTTAAATTTCGATGAATTGAGTTGTTTAATTTAAAGATGAGTCTCTCATTTACTTCTATGCTTCTCTCAAATTTTAAAAGGAATAAATGAAGTATATATACTCAAGATATTAAAAAACTGTCTTTGATTATTACGAGGTGGTTTCGAATTTTAGTCAATGAATATATATAGCGACTAAGATTTTTTACTTTGAAATCTGTAAGGAATTATTCAAAGCAAAAGTTGACACTGCGTAGAAAACTTCAAGAGAAATATCACTACAGTGAATCCATTTCTAATCCGAAAACAGATATCCACGTCAAACCGGATTTTTGTGGTCATTTATTCTAAAGTGGTAGTCTGTGTTTGCGGAAATGGACAGCAACGAATGACTGGATTGACGAGTGGTTGGTTGATCTCTTTTGGCATGAAGAATACACTCTTTTTTTAGAAGCTTCCGATTGTATTTTGCGATAAGGGGGCCAACCCATACATTTATGTATATGTTGCTGGGACCGCAATGAATCTGACTATATATGCATATAAACAGGCATGAAAATACAAGTCGACCTTACCACTTGGTAGATGCTTTCTGGGCAGAATGTATATATACATTTTGCATGGAGGGCTAGCTACCGGGACTCCCTCTAATTAAACTAATTGTAAGAGGATTCTTTATTTCTTTGTCTCACAGGAGGCTAGTTTCTCAAAATTAAAACTTCTTTAAGATAGTGAGTATTTAGCCTGGAAAAAATGATCGTCGTATTCAATAAGACATGTTGAATATGGTTAGCACACCGTATTTCCACAAGTTCTATGGACTATGGAAACATTTAAGATTTTGACAAATTCTTAAATGAATAGCCCGTAACATATGCGTACAGTTCTTGAAATGATCTCAATGATGATGTAGGCAATTTAGACTTATCTCTTCAGTCCATTCCTCATCAAGAAGAAAAAAACAAGGGAAAACCCAAAGAGTGAAGAATCCATTTGAAATCTTATTCTTTTCTTTTTTCACCCAGAAAGTCAAGTCAAACTAAAAGTACGTGCGTAACCCATTGAAGGTTGAACTTATATCTTCTTCCTAGACTAAAAAACCTTGAGTCTCTTCTTCATCCCCAGTCTTTCTTTCCTATCAAATCAAATCAAATCACTAACAAATCATCTCACCCCTCCTGGCACTCTTTTCAGCTCTCTCTTTTTTTGTGGCTTTCTTCTCACCCTAGCAGCTTCCGCTATTTTCTCTTCTTCGTAACCCACACTCAATTAGTTCATCAACCTTTCGCCTTTCTTTGACCGAGAAAGGGATTCCTAGAATGGCTCCATTTTCTTCCTTGCACAACACTCACCAAAGAACAATAACAACAACAACCCACACGTACCATGTTGACGTTAGTTTAGAAAATTCTAATATTTACCAGACTTGTGCCTATCTCGTGTACTTCACCACCAAATTCATAGAAATTGAAATTAGTCGCACAACAGATCGAGGGTTCCTGGCGACTCATCGTCACTCCAATTACCAAAATTACTCAAAAGCCAACTACTCTTACCAGGAATAATCCGAATAATCCTATAAGAATTTCATTTCCTGAACCGGAATAAATAAGCCAACACAAATACCTAGAATAAATGTAAACGAACACGGAATTGTTTCCCAACAATATTTTAAGGGGAATTCCTTATTTTACTATGAGAATGATTTCACAAATAAATTCAATAAAATGTATAATAATAATTATACTAGTGTCCAAGATTTGGGCTAAAGGACACTGACCCCTCTGGGTCTACTTCTTCTGACCGCTTACCAGTCCAGGGAAAAATAGCAAGTTTCGGCGTAGGAAATCACGAACATGTTGTTGCCGTTTGGGAGAGTTCCTAAAGTGGTTGAGGTCTCTTCTCATTTTTTGCCATCTAAATTTTTCCGGGTTCTGAAGTCGATACAATTTCTCCGCATCTTTTCGTTTTTGCTTCCTCTCTGGTGTCTGATTTTCAGGCAATTTGTCTGGACAATCCGCTTTCTTATGACCCATTTCAAAGCAAAAGTAACAACGTAGATTTGAGTTGTCTTCCTCAAGTTCTGTGTCACTGACATCTTCTAGTTCCATTTGTTGTGGTTCAAATTGATTATCGGGAACCGCAATGTCTTCTAACTCTTGGTCAGCGGATGGAAGTTGCTTGTCTGCCGCATTGATTTCTGAAACTTCGGAATGATCTGAGAGATAATCATCGAAGTCATCATCAGAAATATCAGACCATTCTTCATACGCCGGTCTTTTAATCTTAGAGTTTTGTTCCGTGAATTCTTCATAGGACTTTTTGGACGGAATTGGTGATGAGTTTGGAATTAGTTCTGACATTGGGATACTAATTAGATCGTGCACAGAAGGTTCGTAGTCCCATACACAATTGCTTCTTCACCAATAAAATAAACGTGACACCGTATACCTATGTTACCTGACTGCACACCACCAGTCTTACGTATGATAATTTTATTATGGGGAATAGCACAATCAAGGACAAAATATTTTTTCCAGGAAATGACCAGGTGAACTCCAGGGACAGACTGACGATTACTCCGCTCGCCAGACTTGATAATCCCAGCCAAACCTTGAACTCTAACTTAACCTACACATTCATACAAATGTAAATAAAAATAATATTTATGATAAAATTATTTGGGGAAAAGGGCGGAAGTCGTCGTCTAGTTATTCCGTCGGTGGCTGGATGAAAGAATGTGGTCGCTGCAGTCGCATATCATACCTGCCTGGAATTCCAGGCATGCAATCAATAAGCATGCCAACAAAAACTACTACAAATACTTTCGAATTCGTTATATTTTTGGAAGCAGACACTATAAAAACATTGGCAATCGTATTTAACCTTAACATAGACAAATGAGCACACAAGCACTTCCAAATAATGTATCGTGTTTACAAGACCATCGGTCAGCACAACCAACCACCCGAGAAGAAAGTACTCGGGTGGATAAAGCCCCGGGGTTTATCACTTTTAGTAAATGTGAGGACTCCGTGTTTCGTCAAGGCTTCAAAGATGAAGAATAAGAAAGGTAGAACATTGAATAATACTTTCTTCCATGCCGTCAGCTAATCTACGACACATCTTTCTAAGAAATAGACTCCGCTTGAACACGGAAACATATTGTAAACAAGAAATAACACTGTATGTTTACTTGAACGGCCGGACGGCATCAATGATAGTGACAAAAATAATATAAAGTATGGTACATATCAGACAAAATGTTAAGAGACTTTATGAAACTATTATTATCTGTGGCACGATGACTTGTGCATTGGGAAGATGACTTCTGTATTTTAGCTCTATAGTTGTCACCAATTCTGTTCTTTTGGCAATTGCCAGTAATCACGACATGTAAAACTAAAACGAGTGTCAGGAGCTGAAAGGTTGGACCCAAAATTGTTAATGCCCTTTCTGCACTTCCCTAACGATAAGTGAGAAAGCATAGACTCAGAATCTAGCACTCACTGTTTTGGACGGACTATTGTTTGAAGGTCCTTAGGCCAATAGAATTAATCCCGATGTTTACTATATAAAAAGTAGGCGACGATATTTACATCAAGTCCGGAGGCGATGGTCAATTAATGTGTGTATTTTGTGTACATCTGTAATATCGTGAAAATAAGTTCGGACAAAGTTTGGATCGGATTTGCCTTATCACCAACCCTCTCTTTTCATCCTTTTATCTTTTAGAACACAACTAAAATAACAAAGGTCAAATGAAAAGCGCGTTAAGCAAATATGGAGCAATTATTCATTCACAGTATCTTTCACATAAGGATGCCTGATTTTGGCTCCTCACACGACGTTGATAAATTATCTGCTGAGGTTTCTTTCTGCTCTTCCGATCTTCCCCTTGCATCTCTCACATGTCACTTTCTCCCTCTTCTTTCTCTCAGCCTTCCTCTTCAATCTCACAAGGGAAATCCAGACGGTGCTCACATTTTGATCTAATCTATTTGATTCATTGTGAAATTATATTCTAGTTAGGGTTCATAAAAATGAAAGCTAATACAGTTTTATATGTTTGCTTTTTGATAGCCAATTGATAAACTATAAAATGACTTTGCTCAAGCCACCAACGGGCATAAACGAGGCTTCGATAAACGTGTACCTAATTCACAGTTAATTTCCCCTCTTTGGACCTGGAGACATTATCATATTAATAATTGGGTTGGACTTGGGTTTTACTAGAAAATAAATATTTAGACACTTCAGAGAACTACCGAATTTACGAACTGTCCCCTCGTTTTACCATGAACATCAACCCCAGACAGTCAAGGGCTCATCCCGCCCAAGACCATGTTTTTTGAAAACCCAACATGGAAAGTTTCCATTGGAATTTGGAAACTCAGCTCAAGCTTTGACTATCTGTCTATGTGCTTAGAGTCATTCATCAATCCTCTTCCCATCATACTTGACTCCTATCATCTGATAAATGTTTTTCTAAAAACCTCAAATGCTACTCAACATTTTTTTTCCTCTTCTCTCTTTTCAAAACACTTTAGCACTTTAGTTTATTTAAACTCTAGGAGAGATAAGCCCTTGAAGAACAGCTATCAGGAAGATTGTAAGAATGCTCTTTTCATTCACAAGAAATCAGGGGAAATTTTCATTAGATCACTCATAAATAATAAAATCACCCGTCAAGCTCGGGTAATTGATGACTCTTCAATTTAACTCGACTTCCTTTGTTCATGTTGTTCCACGAGTTCCCTTTATTTATTTTCATCCTGTTTAGGAATTTGTATTGTTGTCTGCCCAAGGCTCAGTGCTTTTAATGTTACA
Source organism: Protaphorura armata (assembly GCA_034700305.1). NCBI lineage: Eukaryota > Metazoa > Arthropoda > Collembola > Poduromorpha > Onychiuridae > Protaphorura > Protaphorura armata. The sequence continues at coordinate 9,115 of JAQIXO010000229.1, forward strand.
ACAGATTATGATAGTTATTTTGGTGTTACACGCTGATTTCCAATAAAACTATCGCCATAATTTTGCATAGGATATTTCAAATAATCGATTCTTGCATTTTAGGACGAGGAATAAAACTTGAGTCCACATCAATATATCAGGCACGAGTTGAATCCTGACTAAGCAAACACGATGAATCAAGGTTTAACTTGATGGAGATAAAAATCCTCAAAAATTATTATTCAAAGCATGGTCGTCACAAGAAAACTTTATAGGAATGAATTAACTCTCTTCTTGGAACCAACCCTATTTATTACCCAATATATTGATAAACGGAGGGTTTCATCTGAGACAGAGGATAGAGGACGAAAATTCCATTATAAATAAATTCCTCAACCATTTCCATGTACACATCTGTTGGAGGATAATAGGTCGTAAATTTTGGGACGGTGTGGACACATGAATTCAAAGTGAAATGTTTTATGGGATTGGGGTTCTGGGGTCTCAACTCGACGGTTTTGGTGTTCTAGAAATGCCACAGAAAACATTTAGACCCACATTACGTCGCAGAACATTCCCTGGAGATATGGCTCAAAATATCGGAAAAATTGACCTCACGTAACTCATTCTGCTCGTCAGGATTCATTCTAACGCCAATATAGGATTGACTAATTTCACTCCGCATTTTGGTTGAATAATTTGCACCTTTAATTGAGCTAAAATAATTAACTTAATGTTGAGGTGATTCATTTCATTTACTTACAGGAAAATTAAGAAAGGAAAAAGACTACACCGAAGGTGCTCAGCAATATATGTCTACCAATTCTAGTTTTAGATGATTCACGAGTTCTGAAATGGGAAAGAAAATGTCAAGTAGAATTTATAAATAAAAATGGATTACGGTTAATATTGCATCAGAGCGTGATTTCTAGATTTGTTATTGATCAGAAAATGTCTAAAAATAGATGTTAATTTGGCTGGACTAGCCGAGATGGATAACAGTGGGAGACTGAGAAATCGGATAAAGAAATCAAGACGGACTTACAAGGAAACCATTACTCGTGTAAAACTCAGATTAAAAGTTCATCATTGCGTTTTGTGTTTTGGCAGATTTAGCAGGATAATTGCAAGGTTGAAATTCTTCGGACATGTTTATGTTTTATTTGTCGGTATGTAATTTTTTTCTCCCCAAAAGATATAACTGGTCGAAGTTATATTGCAGTGTTGAACTGATTTTTACATGAATAGTGATTTCCTTGTTGGGTCTAGTGCTTACTTGGGCTTGAGACGAGTGTTATCGCAGCAAAGAGAAAGCAAGTGAAAAGGACGGCATGATGTCTTCTGGTGAGGATCAAGGAGGCAATTCCTCCCCATCGACAGAAGGTACAGTAGGCAGTGGTGGAGTCAGAGGTCAACCCCATCCCACCACTCCGTCCATCTCCTCCAGAAGACACAAATCTTATTTTCCATCTGAAATTCAATTAGAAATACAATCCTTAGACAAATTCATTCCAACAACAACAAACCGTGCATCCTCTTCTTCTCTCCGTCCAACTTTAATTTGATTAAGGTTTACTCCCCAAATTGAAATTAGCTGAGTGTATTGCTAACCAAACCTAATTTCACACTTGGGGTCAAATTTCGTTCTTCGGCTTTCCAAGAATTGTACAAAGTACACAGACGTTTTCAATTTGCTGAAGTCCTAACTCACAATCATGCTTGGCTAACAAGGAAGGCCTTTCAAACGTAAAACTCAAAATCAGATCAAGCTACATTAGAATACGCTTGAAATAAAATTAACAAAATCCGTCCTAATTGCGCCCAAGATATTACTTGGCGGTGTAACCTCTCGGGGTTTTAAATCAATCCAGTTTTAACGTGATGAGTGGTTTCCTTGTGAGGGATGAATACACACTGGGTGACCCTTCCATCCAATAGTATATCAAGCCTCGAATCTAACATCTTATAAGAGTTTACAATCAAACGTTCGAGAACACAGTACTGGGCTGTGGCTGACACTTGACAACGTTAAGTAGGACAAGTCCAATACCCCAGGGAACTCAGTGAACACGTGTAAACGTAAATTGATTACTGTTTACCAATTTATATTCTCCAAAACTTATACACACCTCGGGTCTTCAATTTTTCGGTGTGTATTCAGGTAGTAACTTACGGAATTGCTTCTAAGGCATCCGTATCTAACATACATGATATAATTTTGTATAAATACATGAATTTGCCAGTTAATCGAAACATTGGGTTAATTACACCTGCATACATACAATAGCCAATTGCAACCTTCAATTCCCACAACTTTAAGTAAAAGTTAACAACAGGATAAAACGCAATTTATAAGGAGTATATTTATTTGACATCTCTTGACTCACTCAGAAAAAAATTACTGGAGAGTAAACAACGTCGCATTCGTGTTCATTAACTTGACACATTCACCAACAACTCAATTATAGAGTTCAGTGAAAATTTTCCATTGTCAACTTGTGTTTACCTCAAACGAAAACAACGCTAGTTTATGCAAATGTTGAGGTCACAGTCTGTAACGCCTTATTAATGCATTTGGCTCAAATATGTGCGTTACACATGTAGCGCTAATATTTTGAAGCTTTCATATGTGGGCTAATATCATGTTTCTAATTAATTAGAATTCTTTTGGCTCAAAACTATAGAGTTCCCCATTAATTATAGTTACTACATGCATGGTCCAGCTGAGTGAATTTCCAAAGTCCTTACAAAATACACACATTGGGTCAGATATCCGGTGTAATTTGTAGGAGGACTGTACAGGTGGATTTTCACTCACCCTTACTCAGACAGGACCTCTCATTCTTTGATTTAACTAGAGTTGAGCTAATGAGAGTTGTTTCTTGTGTAATATATGCAATTTATTAAGTCAATTCGGACAGGTGGTGTATATTCTTACTAGACAAGACTACCTTATCCATATGCTAAGGAGTCTCCGTGTACTTAATTAGAATGAATTGCCGTGAGTGTGGGGAGTGAAAGGTCCATTGTGTTTCACCTCATTCATCTTCTCAGCTCTCAGTTCCGAGTCCAAAACAAATTCTTCTTCAGAGTCCTACAGCATGCACGCGGTTCTCTACTCCATACTGCGGTGGTTCAGATGATAAACGTGAATAACTCAGGAAACCCAAACACTCGCTCTTTCACCGTCTACTTTTCTTCCTCTTTCAAGATGTTTAGACAAACGCATACACAGGGCAGGAAAAACGATTAAAACTCAAGACTGTCAGAAGTGAAATCTTGAGCATACTGAAAAAAACCTCGGAAGTGTGAAACCGTATTCGAGGTCCACTTTTTAAAACATAAAATTTTGCCTCTTGTCTCGTTTTTTTAAAAAAAATTGTGCCTCTTCGGACACTAGTTCCCATATTCCGACATTGCAAACACCATTAAAATTTAGACAAACAACAGTACATTATTGAACACGAGTGATGAATGAGTGATTTCATTTACCCATGCATTTGAAATTTTACACACTTGAACGCCCATTTCCGATATTTATGTTAAAATCATACTCTAGTACATTCTTTTTATAGACTTCTCGTGAAAACTGTATAAAAGGGAGAGAGTAAACTAAATAGAGAATTCTTCACCGAATTTAAAGTTGAAGAGGCAAGTAGTACAAAAGTAAGAACTACGGACTTATGGACTTGGTCTGACTGTACAGTACATACTACATACTACATTTTGAGTCCAATTGAGTTCACCTTTCATGAATCATTGAACCCCATCATTTGTTTTCACCAAATTGAAAGGAATTGCCTCTTCATCCAAGGGGAAAAAAAGACATGCAAAAACTCAACAACTTCAACACACTTTACACACTGAATTTTCCTTTCCAATTTTATATTTTACATTGCATTACTTTTATGCAAATTTAGTCTTATTCATATACTTACTTGTAAAATCAAATACAAGTTTATTTATCTCTAACGTAAGTTGAATAAAGTTGAACGCTTGCTGGCACAATTTGAAAGAACAAGCAGGAGAACATGCAATGCCCACGGCAAGTTGAATTGCCCAACGTGATTTTATTTTTCAAGACTGAAGGGTGACCATTTGGGAATTTTGATTCGATTTCGTCCATGTTGATTGAATATAAAAAATATTTTCAGAATAGATTGTGTAGTTTTCTCAATTTAAGCGTACTGCTTACTTGTAACCTATATTTTGCACATAAATTACTTCAAATCTCTCAGGTGAGCAAGCTGGCTTCAAAATATTTGGACCAAGCCTTTCTAAAACGCGTTTCAAATTTTGTAGGACAATATTCTGATAATGGGAGAAAATATTAGTGGAATTTTTAATAAGAACTAAAAGCCTGGTTAAGCTATCTAACCAACTCTCAATATAATAACGTTTGTGTCGTGTGTTGTACTTGTTGTACTTGTCAGTCGAATTCACTACACCCGAGTCAGTTTTAACCGCATTAGGTGGACAGACCTGAAATTTCAATACTGTAATTGCCTACCTGCTCAGGCAAAAGGGAGAAGCCAAGAAGGTTTTTCTTGATTACCAATCATAAAAGTCAATCAAGTCTAGGCCAACAAGGCATGCAATTAACCTAAATGTAGTGCCGTCAAAGTGTACTGCGGTTCTCGTGTCAGTTCCCGGTTCCCACCAACCAGTTCGAGGGTATTGCCCGCGTTGGATTTTGTCTACTATAGTACAGGGTTCCAATTATGCAATGGCTTTATGTTGTCTAACGAGATTTGCAATAGCAGTGCATTACAATAACATACAATTGGACCATGTCAAACCTTCATCTCAAAAATCCACAGTGTCATCACATTGGAGCTTCTGGAAACCATAAGATCTAAAACGAAGTGGAACAATTTTAATATGGTACGAAAAAAAAGTAGATCGAATGTCGAGATGGTCTCACAACATTATACTCTTCCGTTTACACCTGAGACAGAAAACATTTCCTATTTTGGACCCTGAACATAGTAACTAACGGTGGTGGTTGGGTTTGCTTTACTTTACACGGATGTGAGGATTGAATAGAATGGAGTAAAAGTAGAAGTAGGAGTAGAAGTAGAAGTCGGTAGAAGTACAAGTGGTGGTTCTCTCATTGATGCGGAGAAAGTACATAGAGAAAGTGAGGTAAACAAAGAGTGGCGTTCAACTCGTACCGGTGTGGTAGTTCCGTATGGAGACGTGGAGTTTGAAGTTAAGAGACCGATTTATCTTGCCTTGGTTTTTTGTACACACACAAACATATACCCCGGCTTGTTCTCTTCTCATGTGACGCACCCACAAATACAACACAAAGGGAAAGTTATTATGTCCGTGAGTAATGACAGAGAGAATGGGAAATGAAGTTTTTTTTTCTTGGGGTAAAGGGGCGGGGAGTCATGTATAGACAAGAATATAACAATTCGGGAGTCAAACTCAATGAATTGAACGTATGTACATTACGTTGTACTTGTACTTCACTTGTAGAACCAATTTTCAACCTTCAGATAGGTGTCTAATGTGGTATACGTTTGTCACAGGTAAACTGGCTAAATAGTACCAAGAAGAGTCAACTTTCTCCAAAGCGTTTTTAGACTGCCGATGACGTTCCAGACGCCTACGTATTAATATTTACCGCCGTATGATTTTTTTATGTATGAAATGCAGCCTGGGACATATGTAATGTAAGGTTTCTGTGGACTATCTCCTTTCAGACAGAGTTTTTCCTTGAAAAAAGTGTCCACCTTTAATAAACTACAGTCTACCTGTGTCCAAGCTTCTTTTTCATGGGTTAGTCCAGAGAGTAAACTCAAGAGAAGAAAAAAGAAAGGCATTCAATAAAGTCAGGTCTGCGAATAGGCACGATTTTGTAATTTGTAACCATATCTCTCTCAGACGACTCCACTTTCCAGACCACCATTACTTGTACTTACACAATTGAGACTCGGAGGTCGCAGGAAAAAGTCAAACACTTTCTCTGGTATTTAATTCCCATTACGTGCTGTCTCGTTCTATTCCCCTCGCTCTACAAAAATTGAATTACTGTCCTAACGAGAGGAATGGGTTGTAACAGTGAAAATCCTTCATTTTTAAAAATTCTTGTAAAATGTGTTTTGTTGTGTGCAAATATGTTTGTTAACCTTAAAATGATTTTTATTAAACGAGAGTATTTTTCTTATTTAAAAAACTTTGATTTTTTAAACAATGTCCACTACTTGTTCGTCAAAACTTACGTAAACGAAGCAGAATAGTTCAATGAATTGAACTATTCTGACTTGTTGAACATGTTGAACATTTACTGCCTTTTCTCTCTTTTATAGTATTCCATGTTAGTTTAACAGTTTGCCTTGCGATAGCTCCTAGCGATTTTGCTCATATACATGGTAGACGCACAGACGAACTGGTGCACAAGTTGAGTTTATTTATGGAGAAATCATTTCAACAGTTTCCTTGTTTTCTCAAAACTCTTACGTGTTTTTTAGGATCCTGTCCTTAGTCTGAATCGGAATTGAGTCAGTGTGAAAAGTAAATATGCAATTTAAGATGCAGAATATTTATTTTTGCGTACGGTAGATCCAGCACTAAATGGTGGGACGTTATGGCTCCGCGGGTTTAACGCCGGCTTCTCTTCAGTTGTAGAATATTCAGAAGATCAGCTCAACTATACTGTACCACTGTTCAGACTTCAAGAATTTAACAATTTTATCAAATCCCAACTTAGCGGGGCATTACAGATCATGAATGTAATATCACGAAACAATGGACACTCCACAAATTGTAATTTCCAAATTTTTAAATTACTTTGACTATACTAAAATGAATTTTGAAACCATTTTAATATTTTTGTGTCTATTTGTGGTTTGGTGTTAGCGTTATTCGACACATTACTTCTCTTTTATTGAGAAGCTTTATTCGTCCGCAAATACAGTAATCCAGCGGGGAGGCTTAGGTTGGTTGGCTCCTCTGGATTTTCTCATTATGAGGATTTCGATTGACTTCATCTCAAATCCTCGTTAGTTTTCCCCCTTACAACTATACTGGAAGGAAGAATAGTGAGAGACTACTAGCTTTCGGGTTCTTTTCTTTATGAACCCACCACTTTAATCAATGGAGTTTCAAAATGGGATGCAAGCAATAAAGAAAACTTCAGTTTCACTCTTCTTCTCATCTTAAAGAAACTTCTAGTGAATGGAACAGTTCTTTTTTCTTCTAAAGATCTCAGGTGGGCTCATTAACGTCGAGGCTGGTAGTGGGGGAAAACCCTTTGCGGATTTTAACATCCTTTTGAGCCAAACCCTCTTTAACCATCTCATTTTCTTCTTAAATTTTAGATCATGTTTCCCAATAATTAATTTAACCAAACTAACCAGGTGATAAGGATGCCTCTCACTCTGAATGAGGATCATATGTTCATACACTATGTCATTTCCTATAATTATTTTATGTTATAAGGATAAAGGGAACGGATATATACGGATGTATCAGTTATGCAACTATACAGGTACTACTAAACTTACTACTACCACTAAAAAAATTTACAAGAAAATTGTGCATCGAAAATACAGTATGTCCCAACCAAAAACTTTTCCGTCTCTCACAAATTGTAACTTCAGAAATTTCTTTTTTCTAACAAACAGAATACACATCATGAAGACGAGACGAATATTCAACAGCCGAGTTTTTGAATTATTTACTGATTGCATATTTTCTGTGCCTGCCGAACTGTTTCTTAGGAAGAAGTATTAAATTGCAGTTCTTCTCTGAAGTTTGCATAGCCAGAGTTGAGTTCTTTGTAACACATGATGTGAAAGCTTCTTCTATTGTACAAAATGTTGTTTTAGCAACAGTAGCCGAAGTTCATTCACCAAGATAGATTATGTTTTGGCCTTTAGCATAATATAGCATGAGAGTTTATAAAATGATCCATGTTTGAACAGGGTGCAATGCAAGTATGTACTATTCAGAGTTTCTACCATGTCTGACGTCAATCTGAAGACAAGACAACCCATTTCCTGTGCACTCTATTGTGGGACATGACATGCCTCATTTACTCGTCCTTAAAAGAGAGAAAATGGAGTACATACGGGGAAATCTTGGAAGAATATTATCATGCGTCATTATATGGCCATGAAGTAATCTACAAGACAATTTTGGAAAATTTCTAAATTATAAAGAAATACACGCATTACAGACATTCACAGTTACACGGCCTTCGCCACAATTCTATATGATGGACTGAAGTTTATAGTATTTCTAAAATCAGGGAGTTTATACAAATCAATCAAATCTCATACAGAGGTCTAAACTCCTTGTCTAAAAGTACATGCTATTTATGTTGTAAAACGCGTAGAATCCAAAATCTGAAGGAATTCCATGGCAGTGGAATTGTGGGTCATCTGTTCGCAATTTCTCTTTCACTAGAAACTTGAATGATAGAAATTAGTTATTTACGTTCACACCAGCAGATCAGAGATGAAGGAACATAACCAGACACCCTGTGCTCCCAATTGTTTATTTTGAAACTTGTTTCCGAATAAACAAATGCGTAAGGATTCCTGGTTTAGCATTAGCTTTCGCACGACTCCAGAAAGATTTGGCAATTTCGTATTCATTCAGATTTTCAAGGAATTGCAGGAACTAGCCATAAAATTGGTCATCTTACAATTAGTTCAAGTTATGGAAGAAAGTTCAAAACCGCGTGACCTCGTGGAGTGGTGATTGTAAAGGTCACAGTTAAAAGATTGAAAGTACAGCCTAAATGTGATTCATGATTTGTGTTGGTCTTATCCTGCGTCTTGACAAATATCATTAGAAATATGACTACTCCATTACCCTGAAGTAAGAAAGGTTGGAATTGACTCAATCATAAGAGGATACACCTGCAGATAAAATTAATTACAGTGGGAAAAGAAAAAGACAAGAAAAGGATGCGTTACAGACCGAAGAAGTAATAAAATCCAACAGTTCTAATCCCCGATGTCTAGTCCATTTTGTGTTCCTTGTTAGTTTTGAAGATCTTTGTTGTTCTTTGATTAAGAGGGTTTCTCTCGTGTAATCCTAATCCCTAAAAATGACAATGTTCACCAACGGAGAGCGCATAAAAAACTGTAATCAAGCCTAAGCTTTTCTTGAGCCGCAGCCGTGCTAAACATTTTCTTCTCAATGTGCTTTCCGCCAAGCCCAAAGCAAAGTGGAGGGGTGAAAGCACTTTGTACATAATTTATTTTTTCTTGGACTTGTAATCCTAAGAAGAAGGCATGAGGTGGGGTGTGCAAAATATTCACTCCTCCACAGCAATGGCACTTCTAGTCTTTGTCTTTGCCCTCTTATGACCACCTCCGACCTTCGCAAATCTCAATAAACCAGTATGTACTAATTTAATTAGTAAATACACAAAAATATTCTGACCTGAAGTCGACTGTACGTTCACTGGGTTATTTTCTAAGGTTTTGTAAAGGATAAATTGTTGGAAAAATTTTCTAACCGTATTATGTCTCCTGTTTAATCGAAATTTTTTCTGCTTAAAATAATTATTATTTTGTTTGAAAACCACAACGCGTCAATACAATTTTGTGGATTCTTGATAGAACAAAAATAAGTACAACTCTTGACTAGCGCGAACACTGTCGTCTCCAAAATTCCGCCTCAAGGAATAGATAAAAAAGTGAGCTTATTTTTATCCCACTACACATTGTCAATTTCCGGTTTCAGAAGAAATTTGGACCACTGGCTACTTTCACCTATCTTTTGGTACTTGCACGGACTTCATCATGTCAATATGTATTTCTTTCTCCGCATGGAAGAAACCAGGAAGAGTCCAGAATCTGTACTTACGGTTACAACCGATTCCAAATATTTGCACTACTTCGTATGTCCAAACCTAGTTCAAGATAGATTTGTCCGTGTTTTAAAAATATTGTCACACTTGACTGTGTACAGTCAATCCCATCTGCTAGTTCACAAGGAATAACAAGGGAACGATTAGATCTGGTCTTCACCCATTATTTTCACAAAACAGTAGAAAAGTTTTAATCCATTTATAATGCACTCGTTCATTTTGAAGTATCTAAAATAATTTCTTATGTAATTATAAACATTAGATTGTCTCACACTTCAGACACACTTCAGCGATTAAGTGCGACCAAGCCATAACATATTCTAGAACGTGAAGCCACATGTGGTACAAACTGTGGCACTTTCATTGGATACTTTGTATTACAAGTAGCACGCGTCAATAAATATTATTCCTGTTTGTCAAAATGTAGTTATGGTGTTCCAATTACACTATTATCCATCATCTTTTATTACAACACAAGAAATCATCCCAAAAAGTTCCCTTATGCGGAGCCAATATAAACACCGTCCGTGTGTCGGATTTCTAGAGTGACTCAATTGTTCTACAGCTCCCTTAGTCGTATCGTAGCGCATGTAGTAATATAAATTCTCTATTGTACTGTATGTATCACACGACCAACAATTACATTAGATTGATTTGAGTGCGTGCCCAGGGAGAAAGTAAGGTAAGAATTGAACTCAACCCTTTCTCCCATCAAACCTCATTTACGCATCCCTTGTGACTTTTCCATTTCATTTTCACTTCCCTATTCCCATTAGTCCCAGCACTACTCCTCCGAACCCACTTTCTATCACGTCAACTACAATTGCCTTAGTACAGGACAAGACTTTTTTTTCTGTAGTTTTGTAAGACTACAAGTACAAGGTAGAAAGTTGTCTGTAGTCTGTCTGACTAGAAAATAAGGCAAACATACGAACATACATGGGATGGCAGGTTCACTCGGTTACTAAATGCTTGAAATTCACCTGTCAAATAACTATAGAGTAGTAGGATATTTAGTCAGAGTTCTATGAGGGAGTTTCCCTATACACATTTTTGAGCATTACTATTTTGATGGAGTAGTAGAGGACTAGATAGAAATAGAGTCACTTTTCTTTTGCACTCTAGTCCAAACGACTACCACTGTTAACTGTAATGTTTGAATTCGTGTCACTTTCTTGGATGACTGAACCTGACGCCCTATTAGTTTGCACGAGTGAAGGAGGGAAGAAAATGGGTAAATGTAACAAACTCCTTTGGGAACAACGAGTTGGAGTCAGAGTGAACAAAATTCCAGGTAAAATACTCCCCTCGTCGCTGGAATACAAAAATGTTTCCAGTTTCTTGTAAGAAATGAAGTCAAGCCATTGTATCGTCATTGTCATTGGATTTTGTGTAGTTCACTCAGGCAGGGTGAAAGTCACACTTTCCCCTAGGAAGAAAATGAACCCCTTTAGTATTCAGGGTGGTACAGAACGAGGAAAATTTCATCAAGTGTGTCTGAAATGTAGAAATACCAGCCGAGGTATGAACCACCCTGTAGAATAAAGTTTCAGAGTTTAATATTCGCTTCTCTGGAAAATACAATTCTTCCCTTAATTGAACTAAATTTTTCTACTTGTTCCTAATCCTAAGCGACGGACGCACTCACTCATAACTAACATGTAAACGTGACTATTTTTCTCAAGGTGAACTTGCACGCGTGAGTACTTTCTCGTAACAAGTACTCCAAGTAAATTACGTCTTAACAATTTTACTCAGGCATACTCCTTATTTATTTTAAATATTATGGTGAATATGTAGAGGACAAACAAATCATGTGGATTGCTCCAAGATTCGCTTACAAAGAATTTTACACGAGCACGTGCACAACGTACATGATCTGTTTGAGGATTGAGTAATTACGTATACGTTTATTTTACGCTTGTTTGTTGTATGTTTGCAATAGTACATTTTAGTATAATTAACAGAGAGTTCCTTGGAAGAAAGCCTGACTAAAACCACAAGTCTGAGCTCAGAAAGGTCTTACGATTGTAATGCGTAAACAACTTACTATGTCGCAGTTTCGCATAACCCTGATTTGTACTTATTAATTTTATACTGTCAACAAACTTGTTAAAATTCTTAAAACACTTCCACTTCATGATGGAAATGAAGGGTAGCTATCGCTTTACACTATAAATTCAATCAACTACACAACATCAAGAGGTTTCACGGGATGATTGGTTTTAGATGAAACGCCTGGTGAAAGTTCCTTGAATAACATCTTCTAGAAAACTTCACAGAATACCACAAAAATAACGTCAATGCATTTCGACAGAAGAAACAAAACTTTCCCTTAAAAATTAATAGTTCAGAATGGTGTCCCTGAATATTATACACGAATGGTCTGTGCCTTTTGACTTGAAATTGATTGTAGACTACAACATACGCGTACACATTGAGAAAAATTATTCTTTGCGTGCAGAATTGAATGAACATTACAGTAGACTGGAAATAATATCTGCATGGTGAACAGGTAAGGAGCGGAGGTAAAAACCCACTAGACACGTAGAATACGACATACGTTTTATACTCCCACCTGTACAATACATACAATCCAAGTGTACAAGGGTTTTCTAACCTGTTCAGTTCCATGTATTCGTATTGTGTATGCATGCATGTATTTTATTGATTCCACCGTCCGTTTTGTCCACCGACGGACCAACCAACCACACTTTTTCAAGTAACACGGGGAGAAATAAGGGGAAAGTAAATTTCTCATTTTCTCAAAGTCCTCTGTACAAGCTAAAATGTAATGTGTAGTAGGCAAAGGAGACGACGACAACGGCGATGACTTATTGGGAGAAAGCTAAGTCAGGAGCCTAAACTACTAGAAAATTGTCCAAACTCAAATCAATACAATAAACACTCGTTGGGTTTGGGTTGACTGGGCCTGTCGTCACATTACATTCGACTGCATTGCATAATTACAGGGCGACTCAAATGAAAGGAAAGAAGAATGGGTTCCTTTGGTACAGGTGGTCGCGATGAGTAAGGAATATTACAGGTGAAACTTGGTGTAGACCAGAATTGTGCACCCAAAATTTATCAGTGGTTAGAGGAACAGCTTTACCAGCACACACGTTCATTTACAGCAACAGGGTATTTCATAAGAAAACAAATGTTTTGAATTCGAAGTCAGGCCTTCTCACAATCAGTCTTTGTAGACTTTGTTAGACTTTTTCTATGTAGAAAGTTTAGTAGCATTTCTCACTCAATTGAAAACCAGTAGGATTGTTAACAGTATTATAGCAAATGTATTTATAGAATAAAAATGCAACTAATAGACCTTAGATTTTAGTAATGGGAAAATTTCCAGTAGCGCCTTCGTTGGGTCCCCGGAGACCACCGTTCCCCGCTTAATGCGCTGGGAATTGGGATAACCTGAAGGTTTATCAGACAAACGCGTTGTCATATATTCCGTAGTTGTTTTAGTTTTGGAAAAAGAAAGTTGAGGGTGCGAAAACATATTGCGTCACCCTGTAGAATAACCGTAACCTATTCTGGTCGGTCATGCTAAACAGAACTTAGGGTTCCGTTTGCGTAGAACTAACGAAAACTAAGAAATGTGAAGAGGTGGACGGACATAAGGAAAGTGACCCCGAATCCAGTTAACTCTAGTTTTCCCTTTTGTCCGCGCAATATCCTTCTACGTTTTGACAATATTAATATTTGATGCCCAAGAACCCCCCATCGAACTATTCCATATCTACACGCGTGTATAGACAAAAAAACTAGGACACGACACGACGGCCATGCCAATGTGAACTCTATTTTTCCCTGATAGCCGTTGGATTTCTATTCTAAGTCGTCGGGAGAGAATCGGTGGAACAAATGAATTTTGTAGGAATATTGAGGAGAGCTTATGAACATGAATAGACCTTTTAAATACGTCAATTTCTTTTTCATTTTGCACATCAATCAAGATCTACGAAGCCGACACATTATACTGTAAAGTTAGTCAATGGCAATATATTTTCATTGTCGAGTATTGTATGTCTGTATGTGTATTTCTTCCAAAATTCATTGAAATACACAACGTAACATTGGAAAACCCCTTTCTAGAGAATTTATGGGGAGGTTGTTTAATAACATTAAATTTTCTACCGGTCCAGTCAACCTGAAAAACAAATTATATATGTGCAACGTCCGAGCCATTATTCGGTATCCTCTTTTCGCTTGTGTTTACTTTATTGCAATTAAAAATGCTGTACAAATTCAGCAAAGTGCTATATATGCTTTCCCCAAATCCAGGTATCCCTGAACTTCTCTATACTGCCCTGTTAAACTACCACTTTCACTTCATAATTCACAAAATATGTATTTTGATTCAACTCTATAGAAAAAGTCCAAAACAAGTTTTTTGTCAAAGTGGATGTGTATAATGTGACTTGATTTTAATCCAGCTCTATTACAATACAATAATTTCTCTGGGTTTTGGTCTACTTTCTCTTTATATCAAATAGAGAAAGTAGTCCTGTCTCTCATTATAGGCAGGACATTTAGTACCACCATTTCCACTAGTTTTATCATCCAACATGAAAAATTTGAATGTTTTCAGGTCATCATATAAAAAAAAAGATCGTGTCCCTATTCTAATTTTAGTATTCAGTTATGATTCCTCTGACATTAATTCTATAAGAAAAGTCATGAAAATCCTTGAAAAAAAATCATAATGAAATTTAAGTGTCTAAAAGATGAGGGAATAAAAGCTGAGGTATGAGATCATGAATGTTTAATAGTGTAGTGTATGACCTCAACAATAATTATGCACCACACTATTATTTCCGACTGACAGAATCTGGGCAACTCATTCACGAGTGAGTTAACTTCAATTTCACTGCATTAGATTCGTATGAGCACAACTTGTTCACTTTATAGTGTGTTACTTATATTTTGTGTGCCCTATAGTTTCTACCTATTACGTAGAGCTCCTTCAATTGTAACAAATTTTATTGGAATTTTGAAATCCAGAGTTTGCACTTTATATGGATGGTGTATTGAGACGAAGTATGCAAATCGTCAATACGTGCGTGTAGATAACATACACCAGAACCGGCGAACATTGTAGAGGCTACAATTTGGATTTAAAAATGATAACATGCATTATTTTTCATAACATCCGATACGAAATTCTGGAAGGTGTATGATTCAAAATTGGACTCTCGGAGAGAGAAGATTTCTTTTATCTGTTAAGCTTAAATTGGTCTGTCTGGCAGACAATTATTGTAATTGTGGTGGATACACTGTTAATCTGAGTTGTCTATCATTAAGTTTTGGAAAAGAATCCACAGAGCCACATGAATTTCATATGATCCAATCTCAATTCTTCGGCTTTCACTCAAAATCTCACTCACGGACTTTCTCCGAGTTAATAAATGCGGCGAATTTGTAAAAAATCGGATTTAATGATAGCAAGTAATTTCTACTTATTTTGTCAAAACTCTATTCGTCGAAATAACTAAAACGGCTTAGCGAAAGGCGCTCACGAATATCGGCTAGACCACCTTATATTATATTTTCGGCTAGTGTGGTTTACATAGGAATTTTTTGATTTTGAGTTCGGTGTGCATAAAAATCTAAATTTTTTTGGAAGAGGAGTCCGGGACACTAAATATTTTAATTTGTATGAACTTCTAAAAATGATTTATAACCTTTACTCTAGCATTTACTGATATTATTTTACCCAGTAGGATGATTTAGCCGTATTCCGTATTCTACAATTCTATCAAATAGTGTCTCTCCGTTCTTAGTGAATAAATCGTGACTCGTCAGAAGATTTCTCCAATACGTTTCAGTGCTATGAGAAAAGAGAAAGAATCGAAGGATAGATAAAACGAGATCAGTTCTGGTGGCCGTGTCCACATAAATCCTTGTTTGTAACAAACGATTGCAATTATCACAGTCACCCAGACTGAGGATTCAATCACATCATTCCCATTAAACCCGTTGGGTTCTCCTTTTTTTCTCTCTCATTCAACTCACCACATTTAACCCTAGAACGGGACTCTATTGTTTTTCCTTCACTGGACCAAACACTTTTCTCTCCCCCTCAGCCCTCAAGAGATCACAATTTTATCCGAACTCTCGCCCATGGACTTTTGGCTGCTTGGTTGATTCCAATTCAACCGAACTAACCGCATCTTCAACTCTCACGAGAGGATCAAATTAAAATAGGATAAACCACCACTCAAATATCTTTTGTTTATACGAAATCCTGAAACCACAGATGTGCAGAAGATATTCTCAAAGATATTTATTTCTTTAAAGCACTTCATTAATTGATATTCTCTCAAAGGAAAGGTCGCCAGGGATTTCATTCGAATAGAATCGACATTTCACCTAACAGAAATGTCGTTCTGTGTGAAAAAAATGCTATAGAAAACTGCCGTATTTCTGAAATATCGGTTAGCAAAATTACTTCGAAATAAATCATTGTACGGCGGTACCGCTTACAGTTAAGTTGAGAATTGAATATAAACTGTTAATATAGCAAATCCGGAGAACTATTTAAACTCCCGATTCGGAAATATTCCTAAAATACTTTGTGAGAATTTAAATTAATGTCAAAAGTCTCACCTGGTATTTGAAGAAGACTGTTTGCACATGATGCTTAGTTAGAAAACCGAGCTAGCTTTCATAACAAAACTAACATATCATACCAGCAAAAGTCCAAATGGAATGCTGGAAGCGCTACACTACCAAATCCTGCCTTGTTAACAATTTGTAACATTTCTGAATTCAGAACGCCAAAATACTGACTTTTTGTAGAAAGAAGTTAGCAGATGCCAGTTCCCGTATCGTATCACGGTGATGCGTTATCACGGGATGCTGGCACAAATGGTTCAATTTTCTACAAACTTGGAACAAGTTGGACTAGTCTTTAGTCTTTAGCATAGTTCCGGGAACGTGGGGTCTCAAAAGTTTTCCATTCATGACGACATACAAAATCGTTTCATTTCACCCTATTTCATGTGATGAGATATCTAGACATTGTTAAGGTGAGGAACAGATTGGAAATTCTTTCCTAATCTTTCCGGGTATTTTTGTTGGATTTTTCACAGAATGATTCAGTAAAGTTTAACTTTTTTTCTGTTTGGTTGAAGTGTGAAGATTTCACTAGTGGTTTTGAAGTTAAGTTGTGAATGAAACGGGTGAAGAATTCTGACTGAGGCTAGGGAGTTAGAAACGACTTGTCTTTATGTTTCAGAGACTCTCGTCTGTCGTATATGGACTGTTTCGTGTTCGAACTGAACAGTTCACTTCGTTCAAAGCATTCACGGCGATATGAGGTCCCCGTTCGATACTACTACTCCATGTGGGCCATTCAAATTATTCACCTGGTACCTGACCACCTATGCATACAGTAAGTGACCGATTAGAAACCCGGTCTCTTATGGAAGACCAGTCAATAGCTCTATTATCCATAAGAGCGGTGTAGAGTACATAACACAGTACTGGGGTTTCAATACAAACCCTTGGGGTCTCTAATCAGTCATTTGCGGCACACCTTTACTTTTCCAAACTTTTCCTAGTCCCAGGCCGAAACATTTCAATTTATTCAAAATAATATAATTAATTTGTAAAAACACCCCGTACGCTACGCATAATGTGACATTTGGGGACATTTGTGACACAATGTGTTACTTCTTCAGAATCGTGACGGTCCAAATATCGATTAGTTAACTAATTTCATAATTCACCATGATCAAGGAAGTTGAGAAGGTATTGCGGTGTTTATTTTACCCTATCGACATAATAATTATTAATTATAATCGTGAAAACCCATGGACCGTCAGTCAGTCCGCGTCCTCGTATCTTTTGCCCCAAACAAAATTTCGTGGTC
>JAQIXO010000230.1:0-26743 GCA_034700305.1 Protaphorura armata
AAAGTTGAAATACTTGAATACCGGAATGGAATACTCATCTTTTAATATTACCGTGTCATATGTTATGTTAAGCTAAATTAATATCTAATACATTCAACTAAAATGACTTGATTATGTAAATCATTCAACCGCGTGATTGGTTTTGTGTTGTGGGCTTGCTTATGAAACACAATAAAACCTCTTAATCTATCTATCTATCTATCTATCAGTTCATATAAAAATTAACAACTCATCGTCAAAGTGCGTGTCGTGTTGAAAGTATTTCGCACCGTAATCCTGAATGAATAGGCTGGAATGTAGAACATAACGATAAGCTACATATAAAGAGACACGATCTATCCAATGCATTATTTAAATATACGCGCTTCCATCCCTTCTCATCGGCTCTAAAGTATAAATGAGCACACTCACTTTCATATTCAGTAGAAAATTGAATGGGTTAACAAGTTGACATATACATATGAATATTACATGGAATTGCGTGTTTACTCCTCAAGACTGCCTCATAATTATGTACTCTGAACTACTACGGTCAACTGAAATCATTTGTGAACAAATCGGAATAGCTGCAAGGCCGAGAACGGAACAAATGACAAATGACAATCTATCACCAAGTATTGGATTGAACTTAAGCTGAACACAATATCAGGACATAAGATTTAGTACATTTACCTAACACTCAGATAGGCCTATTCCAACTCAATTCCACTTTCAGCTGAATCTGACCAACTCGAAAAATGACCTTTACTTTTGTAATATTTTGGGTGTTGAACGAAAGCACAAGTCCATTGGAATTGAATTGGGAAAGAGAATCCCAGAATTTGGTTATCCCATTTTATGAATTTGACCCCATACCGATGGAGTATAATATTTCATGTCCCCCCAGTTCCATTCCATCTGTTGTAGACATATATATTGTCTCATAAACACAAACTCCGGTGCACCGGATGGAGAGAACATGTTAATGGAATTTCATTGTATATGACGTCTCCCGTACATATGACTCCAAATTGACAACGCGTTAGGTAAAATTGAAATCCCTCTCTCATACTTGTCAACTGGGAAGAGTGGGTCAAGAATGCTACTTCCAACACTAACCAGTACTTCTCACCTTTGAAAACTAACCGACAATCATTGTGTTTATGCTGATTTTGTCGTTTAGTCGTCGAGGGACGAAAGACAGTAGATATATTGTTAGAGAGATTTTCGAATGAGTCCACGGAAACACCTATTGTGTTTATTATTATCCCTTTCCCTGTCCTATTAGTAATTCAAGGATGAATGGGGAAAGGACCGACCGACCCCATTCACCCGTTTACAACGGTTGAGCATTCAAGAAGTGTTACAAGAGCAGAAGAGTGGAATAGATCCTGAGAGTGACAAGGCATACGAAGTGGTTCTTCATGGTTCACCCTTGTCTCATGGGAAGAGTCCCTCCCAATGCACTTTATTCAATTGCAGTGGTTTCCAGCAGAATCCAGAGAAAGGAGATATTTGCCAGAAACTGCTCTTCCCAACTTCCTTGCCTTTGAAACCACTAGATGTCTCACAAGAGGGCTTTAGCCCAAAACCGGGCGAAGATCACACAGAATCAGATCTAACATCAATATTTCGTCCGGACCTCAATTCCTCAAAAAATTGAAACCACACGTAGTCTAACGCTATGTTTATGGTCGTCACTTTACTTCAAAAATTTTACTTTGCTTTCATTTTGCTTTTTGCTTTTTACCTTTTCATGAGGATGGTCGGAAGGAAATCATTTTGCTTTGCTTTTTCTTTGCTTTTTGAAAGTTGAACCGCCGTCAACTTTTGAAGTAAAAGTGAAAATAGAGAAAACAAAACAACTTTTTCCGCGACAACTATAAATTAAAATTTCACTTTCTCTTCGAAATCATTTTAATGTAGAGGTAAAAGTAAAGTGAAAGCAAAAAACCGCGTGATGACCATAAACATAGCGTAACCAAATGCACCTTATGTAACATGACTAAATAAAACTCTATTTGTGTTAGAAACGAATCGAAATCATCCACCATGAATCATTTGAATTTCAAAGTTAAAGTTCAAATCATAACTGTGCGTTGCGTTCCACAGGTCTTGTTCTACAGTCCCCTGACCTTTTAACTTTTGAAAATTTGACATTTCAAAATGACCATCATCGAGGATTTAGAATGGGGGAATGAAAGGGAATCCGTCCCGTTCAACTTCGATTTTATTTTTGTTTTTATCATACAAGTCACGGAATGGAAGAGTTCATCCCCCTATTGCTAATCTTCATCCCTGGAGATCAAAATTAAATAGAGATTAGGAGGAAGGGCAGAGAGAGTGGATTTGTTATTCTCTCTGCTCTGATTAAGTTCGCTCCCTCCTCAGCCTCTCATCTGAATCTAAATCCAGAACCATCACCCAGTCAATAATTAATCCCCAACTCTCTATTAGCAAATGAGCCTTAAATACAAAATCTGTTTTATCTTCTAATCCTCTTCGGGAAGATTTGTTTACTCGAAAACGTCCACTGTACTTGTGTACTATTCAAAATGAAAGTTTTGACTTGAATTTACATACCGCTAGAATCTACACAGGATTTGAAACAAATGCGCTGTGTAGATTTGAGGAATTAGAAAACCTGGAACCAATGGAGAGCAGTTGCTAGGAGCAAACTGTACAGGCGGATTTGAAAATCCCTATTAGGTAAGACATTGTGCAAATGAAGAATCGTGTGTTTGGGAAGAGAACTGTATGAGGGGAGATTAGTAACAAAATTAATTAAAAATTACAACACTTTAGAATTGAAAAACAACACTTGAAAAATAAAAAAACACTTAAATAAAATACAACACTTAAAAAAAACAGCACTTAAGAAATACACCACTTTAAATAAATACAACACTTAAAAAAACAGTTTAATGCGGTATTTAGCCCGTGCTGTCGCAGTGGCTAGATTTACTGCTAAACGGCGCACGAGTGGAGGGAAACTAATACTCGCGTGAAACCGAGGTTGCGCGGCGCCACGCAATTTGAAATACGATTTCATCATCATTATGATTTTTCTGTGAACTGTGTATCGAGTCACCCTACTTGATTCAAGTGTAGTGTTTCAGTTATCTACCCGCTAGATGTCTCAGGGGTAGGACTTTTGGCAGACCGGGTCGAAATGCTGAGGATGAGGAAATGCACAAGCGGAGTGGGTGTTCCAGTTCCACAGAGGGCACAAATGGAATTATGGAATGTGCAAGTGTTACGCGCTCTCCGGAATACAATCTAATCTTGTAACCAACTCTTCTGGTCACACATGGCGGGAGATAGAGAGTAGTTTGAGATTGAGACCCAAATGCACATGTCAGAATAATAACGCGATAAGAGTGAAATACGACATTCCGATATAGATTCTTTGGTCATAACCCGTGGACTCAGAGTAGAGTGGACTCAACTGGCACATGTGATCCTCTCCATTCTTCATCCCCGGGAAAATAGGAAGCACTAACATAAAAATAGAAATGTCATAAAAATGGGGGAAACGATGGGATTCATGTGTATAAATTGGGGTGTAGAGCCAATACCCTGGATGTTGTTCACATGATGGAACCGGGATCAATGATCCGTAGCAAGTTGGTAGAAGAATAAATGGTTGTATATCTTGTTTAGTCCCTTCCGTTACGTACCTAATCTAAACGTATCTTCCATTTTGCAGCAAATATTTGTATTTTAACATATTGTATTTTGAAAAAGAAACCGAAAGTGTTTTGGTAATTTGCATTTGAGAAAATTAGAAGTATTTGAGTATTTTGTATTCGTCGCTACCTATAGAAGGAATGTCAATTTATTTTGGGTATTCTAGTAGACCACACAATTTCCACTCATTGCCTGGAACATACATAGAGCAGGGAATCATGATGAGGAAATTCAAAGTACTCTGTCAATGTCCACCATTCCCCCTTTGTTCACTTTCTGCCCTGTCACTCCCGGTTGATTCATTTTGATGCTCTTTTCCTCTATTCCTCTGCACTGGATAGAATGTAATGTCAAATATTACTGAAGAATAGAAGTTGGTCGTGTGCTGACTTGTGTGCCTGTCTTTATGCAGAGTGCAAAAAATAAAACCAATGAATTTTGATGTGAAATCATTCAAGGGGAATTGTGTATGATTGCAGTTTTGACTTTGATAATGGTTTAGTTATTGAAAAACTAATCGTAAGTGTTGTTGACACCTGGAATGTTTATAAGGATTATGAGTTAATATTCAACCATTATGAATCTTTACCTCTCTTTAACAATGTTCACGATATGCACGAGAATTTTATTATGGCCCAATTACGAAAACATGTGTGAATTGAAATGAATAAATGGATTTGTTTAACACGGGGCATTCCTCCTTACTTCCCATATTTAACACGTACAATACTAATACTCCTCCATTTCACTTTGCCAGTGACACTTGGATCACTAACTCCAGTGCGTGGAATGTTTCTCCAGAGACAGTCGTAGGAGTGGATGGGAAGATGACAAGATGAGCCCCTCCTGTTTTATGACCCGTTGTGTAAGAAAGAAACATTAAACTCAATGGGCTGTAACAGGGAAGGAAAGTTAACTGATACACAGGTCATTCGAGGGTTTAAATGAACAGTTGACCACAGGCTAAGATTGCACTCTTGTGCCTGTGTGGAATCCACCCCTCTTTTTAGACATAAACGTAATGTAATAGAGTACGTGTTTCGAATAACATTATCTCTAAACGATAACACGTCGTGCATAGAACTCTCATCATGAATAACTTAGAACTTATTGAAGAATTATTGAAATTCTTGGCACTGATCGGTATTCCGAACAGACACTGACTAATAAGAAATTTACATAGTGTGTGACTACTAATTTTATTGTGTCAAAAAAGGTCCAGCCAATCCAAAAGTCGTCCATTCTGTATAGTGCAATATTCCCATTTTGAGATTTCTTTGATTATTAAATTAATCCCATCACACTTTGTCACATCCTTAAAGAAATGTCTAGGAATAAAAAAAATAATTAGCACAACATTGATTGTGTCAAACTGGTCCAGTCAGTCCAATGTGTACATAAGTCCATCCTGTGCCTGTAGTGAAATATTCCCATTTTGAGATTAGGTCGTCCGTTTTATTCCACTTTTACTTAATTTATTAAAGTTGGACATCAGTGGTAAACAGTGTAATCGTTCATTTTCACATGATTCACTGCTGGGTAACTGCAGAGTAACTCTTCACATGTTCAGTATTTTTTATCCAATTGAATGCTATATGAGGTGTTTTCACAATTGACACTAATATTCTCTTGTGTATAAGGTCATCCTCTCCGGTCCAACTCTTTCCAACGTGTCAACTGTTTGAGATTTGGAGAAAAGGACCGGAAGAGAGGAGCCTCCACATGCAAAATACACAAGAGAGAGTAAATTGTTGGGATGAATTATATGTAGGTTGTATAGATTGGACCCACAACTGAACTAGTGAGTTGGAGCTCCAACTGAACTGAACTCTCCAACTCAGTCTACAAAATTCGAATGACTCAAAAAGAGGGCAAGTGGAGAACTATCTTATTTATACGTTGTGCGTTGATGTTGTAAGTTTGCACACTGCACTCCTCTATCCCAAACGTATGTATTGGAAAAGTTCATAATGTGTTCGTGTCTTTGGGTATTGAACATCTGTGCCCATTCTGGTTTGATAATCTGGAGTTGCATTTTCTTTAGAAGAGTACACGCAATATGTGGGTTAAGTGTTGAACTTGTACTTGTACGCTTTGGCCGATGGCCTCGGCGGCACGCAGTCTCTGCTCCCATCCACTTACACGTAATTATATAGGGGAAGGAAACAACCGGAATGACCTGGACAATCATTGAGTGCCCTCAAGTTAGATTCAAATGATTATAGGGTGTTTCGAGTTATAGCCTGGAAAAAATACAACGTGACTGCAACCGTGCACATGAAAAACGGATCAATTACGAAACAGAATCACTCACTTTTCCAGACTTCATAATTTCCAGAGACCTGTGTGTGAGCTGTGTGTTCTGACACCTGACACTGTGCGGATCTCAATCCCAAAATATAATCCATGAGAGTGGAAAGAAAAATGAGACCTGAGAGTGGCAATTCAAGGCATACGAAGGAGTACTCTCCATAATGGTTCACCACTTTGTCTCCCGGGAGACCCCTTCAACCCAAAACTCTTTTATTCAATTCTGCCCGTTTTCTCTGTGTGTGTGGAGAAAGAGAACGGGGGGATCGGAAGTCGAATATAGAAATCCAAGGGATTTGAAAAATATCCAGAACATTAACAAAATTTTGAAAGAAAATTCTACAAACATATACTGGAGAATTAACAACTGTTCAGCCTGTGTATCATGTACAAAAGATATCGTTTCTGTACAAGCAAATTCCGCTACAAAGTAAAATACAGATGTGCATATGAAGAAATCTTTCGTCTAGATGGTTAGTCAAGTGAAGGGAGTCCGAGTCCGGCCAAAATCAGACTCGTGCGAAAGACTATAATTGACTACCTCCGTACTTTTTTTGTGTGATCTTTCGAGAATTAGGTTAACCGACCCAAAAGAAGCAGAAGGAATAGAAGAGCAATGAATGACATTGGAACGGAGACATGACGTGTAATCTCTAATCTATAGGGAATTGTGATTCGGGAAGAGAACTGTGGATCGAGTCACCCTACTTGGTTCAAGTGCAGTGTTTCAGTTATCTCCCCACTAGATGTCTCAGGGGAATGGTTTAATTCAGACCGGGATGAAATTCCGTCTGATGCATCCTGTACAAGCAAAGGCGGTCCATGCTGTGCAAAAGAAGGAGGAGTCCAGAGTTCCAAATTATAACACACAGTGGGATTGGAATTGGAATGTGTTCGGGGGTATGTAGAGAGAGAGAACATCCATGGCCATGGATGCTGAAACATAACACATGCGTTATCTCACTCACTGCTTACCCAGTCTCCTGTGTTATTTGTAAAGCATACAAGTTTCCATGCCTATCTACTCAACTCAAGCGTTTTACACACGAGAACGAGACTAGAGTATAGAAAAATAGTGTTAAACTAATGGTGTCTGTTCTACAGAAAAGAAAAACTAATTAAGAACTAAAAGAGGCGAATGACATTGAGTGAGAGTGTCGTGGGTTGTCCAGGAACCAGTCTCTCCCTCATTTCTCATCCAGAATACTCCATTGAATATGGAATTGGAAATAATGCTGTGTAATGAGTTTGGATTGGGAATGAGTGCTCCTGTGCTCTCACTCAGCCAAAATGTGTATTTTTATTCAAAAGGGAAATGAACGGAGAAAGAGAGGGAATTCATGTCATTATGGCTTGTCTCATTTTCTGCACACTCATCTGTTTTTCATTCATTGTCCCATTTCATTCGTGTGTGGGAGTGACAGTTAAGCCTGCGTGTGCTTGAGCGACGCGTCGTCGTTCCCCCCTCCAATCCCAAATGTCTGCGAATGTCATTTCAGATTAACGTCCACGTGCCGAAGTTCCGGAGAAACTCCATCCAATGCCAATTAGACAATTCCAAAAGACAGGATGAATGGGATAGGATGCGTATGACATTTTAGTAGTACATACGCAAACACAAGTACGGCACAAGTACAATTATCCAGGGGTCCGGATTCTGGTACGAATTTAGGTTAGGTTAGGTTAATTTAAACCACAATAGTTAAACCGCTTGCATTCAAGAAGGGGTATAATCCTCCAAAACAGGATTAAACAAAACCTAACCGGTTAGGTGAACCTGCACAGTAATAATAACTGTGGTAAAAACATATGAGACATTTAGGTTAGTTTGTTCTCCATCCAACATCCCATTGGATCCAACCATTTGACTTCTTGTAATTATACGTTTTATACCAATACATGGGAAAATGGAATGGGGATTAGAATTGGATCCTTCCAGTTGAATAGTCCCGGTAATTATTATGGTGGAAATGGGGTGTGGCTATAACATCAATTACTTTAAAGCTCCCTGGTAATGGAGTTCTTGTCTATAATATGCCTCAACTACTTCTGAAGAGACATGGAGTGCGGAGTGTTATGGGTTGGAGAAAATACTCCCTGGAATATATGATAATATCCAGGGGAGTCAAGGCACTCCGTCACTGTCTACCTTCTTCCCCTGGTGCACTTTCTACTCATCCTGTCACTCTGCACTTGCATTGACTTGATTCATTGGCCTACTCTCTTTTTACTCTCTCCTCTGGAAAGAGTCTAGTAAATAAGACTGGTCAGGTCACCCCTTTCTCGTAGCAGACACAAGATGATGTCTTTTCTTGGTTTTCAACTTCAACTCCTTGAATTTCTTTATCATGATGAAATCTTTTGTCTCTTTTCATCCAACCGACACAGAAATCAAAGTGAATTCGAACTCTCCGGCTCAATCTTATATGCATGGGTAAAAATTAGCCCAAGAATTGAGTTGGACAGTTGGAATTCCGTACAAGTACAAGTACAAAGTCCATTGGGTTTCCCTTCCCCTCTCCATTCCATTTCTCCACAGTGGAGTTCTTGTTATCTATGGATAGATGTCTCCCATTGTTAGATCCTACTCAACCCGGGACACATTCTCTCTCTCCGTGTCTCTCCATGTCATATAGAATGACGTGTATTGTGTGTTCCCTGGCTTTAATTATAAAGCTATTGTTCAAATGGAGGCAAAGGAAATGAGTTTAAATGGAAAGGGACAGACACATGTGGTTGTCGTGTCATCGTAACCGTGGATGAGTGACAGGAGAATGGATTGGGTAACATGGAGTTGCATGTCTTTTCACATTTCAACAGCAAATGTCTACCCCATTGTTTTGTGATGAACCACAAGAGAGTGATTGTTGTTCATTTTAATCCGGGAGTCTCATTCTCTCAATTTCATGCTCTAAGCAACACATTAACTATTGTGTTGTGCTCCTCTGATCCATTCTGTCCTTCGTCTCCCACTCCACACAAAAACTTGTGTGTAATCAGAAGGACTCAGATTTCTCTGTCAGGTATTAGGATGTGAATAAGATGAACTGAATGAGAGACAGAATGATGTATAATGGGCAACCCCATCCAATCTGGACCATTGGAATCTCTGTACAAGATACACGTAAAATGTACCGCTCCCTGGACGAATGAAACAAAATAATAAAAGAATAATAGAATGGACAAAACCGGCATAACATTGATTTCATTCCAAGGCCCAAAAGGTTGAGTCTTATTCCAGGTCAACAATAAATTTACTTCTACGTACGGGCAAGGGATCCCGTGTATCCACACGGGGTCTCTTCCCAAGAGACCTTCCCGGAACACTAATAAGGTTGACGAGGAATGCAGTAGTGGAGATGTGGAGAGCATGCAGCTATTCCCCCTCCAGGAATTCCACTAATTAGCTAATCCATTTGTAATTTACAATCTCGATCTTTATTTGTTGAGAGCGATTTTCTGTGCATTCTCCTACCTTGCCCCACTCTAACAAACACCTGATCCCTGCTCTGACCCCGCGAGATTTTCTATGACTTTGGATTTTTCTGGAGATTTTAATGCTGTGGAAGAATAAATGCACAAGAGGAAAAGTGTTCCAAAATAGAGCACAAATGGAATTATGGAAAATGTGCGAGTGAGAATGAAGACGTGTAAGGGGGAACCAGATGGTTTGGTTATAAACATTTTATGAATTTGACCCCCCACCAGTGATAGAATGTAATATTTAATTTCTCCAGTTCCACTCCATGTGTTACACACAGTTATTAACTGTGTGCACCGGATGGAGAGAATTCTGTGTTCTGGAATTCTTATTTATAGAACGTCTACGTATATGACTTTTAAATTCACGAGACCCCCACATGGATATTCTAAGCTAACTAGAAAGAGTTGGAAAGGAATGGTGACATAACCACTTCCAACACTTTTCAATTTTGAAAACACAAAAGAAGAAGGTCAAGGTTTAGGTTAGGTTGTAAAAACACAATAGTGCTTATTCTCATCTTGTCCTTAGTAATTCGGGGACTCCGTTTGGCAGTTCCTCTGTTTCATATGACCCGGTTTTTTCTCCACCGAATGGATAAGAAGTGAATTGGTTGAGTTAGGCAGAACTGGATATTGGACCCAAATCATATTTCTTAACTAAGGAGGAGTTGGGTAAGGAATGGAATATATGCGCGACACTTCCAACACTTCTAGACTTCTCAACTTTGACAATAACAAGAAGGGAGTTCAAGGTTTAGATACGGAAACACCTATTGTGTTCATTCTAAATCCCGTTCCCTGTCCGCTGTAATGGGAAAAGACAGACCGCATTCACCGGTTGTGTACAGTTGAGCATTCAAGGATTCACAAGAGGAGAACCACGGAATGATCCTGAGAGTGACAACTCAAGGCCTACGAACAGTATCTTTCTTACCTTCCCCTTTGTCTCAAGGGAATACTCCAATGTGCGCACTCTATTCAATTGCAGTGTTTTCCAGCAGAAGAGAAGGAGACATTTCTCAGGAACTGCACTTTTCAAAACTATCTAGCTCTCCAAACCACTAGATGTCTCACAGGAGGACTTTAGTCCAACACCGGGAGAAGATCACACACAATCAGATCGCACAAGAATATTTCGACCGGACCTCAATCCCCCCGACAATGATCACGTTTCATTCCGAGTAATCTGTCACGTAATCCCTTCACTGAAATGTTATAGCGTGGGCTAAAGCACTCACTGCGCGTTTCATCCATTTCTGTGTTTTCCAAGCAGAAGAGAAAGGAGCCATTTCCCAGGAACTAAACTCTATCTGAACTATCAGTTTAGCTCTTGAGACCGCCAGATGTCTCACAGTAATGATTTAGCCGAAACCGGGTAGTTGGATCAATTCTCACGCTCAGCTCCTGTTTCCACAGACATTAATCTGCCAACATGATCATTTCACTCTTGTAAAGCCATTGGGTGTGTATTGAAATGATAGGTATTGAAAACGAGAGCCGTTCCGCTCGAAACAACAAACGTAGGAAATAAGAAAAAAATTCTAACGTGTAATTTGAAGAATTGTTGAATTTAATTCGATTGTAATTTTGGATAAATTTGAACTTTGAAACAAGTGAAGAAGTTGAGTGAGTTCAGTTTTAGGGTGAATTGTAATGATCATTAGATGAGTTGCTCGAGTTGGATTATTTGATGATTCTCTTATCCACGCTTTCAATAAAGCCGAATCTGAATCTATAAGTCTAAATTCAACTTGATTTTGTATTTAGAATACAAGTCACGGAATGGCCTAGTTCATCCCTTCATAGTCTTTATCCCTGGAGATCAAATTAAATAGAGATTAGGAGTCAAAGCAGAGAGTGCTCTTGCCCTGTTCTCTGGTTAAGCTCCCTCCCCTTCTCTCTCTCTCTCACCCGATTCTCAATCCAGAACCATCACACAGTCAATAATTAATTCCAAACTCTATTAGCAAATGAATCTAAATACAAAGTTCATTTCCATGCAGAGAGAAATAACATACAGATATAAGAACAGTGGGACAGGACGGCAGGAGAGCAATCGTTCTATTCAACTAGACTGTTGTACTGTACCTGTGACCTGTACCCAAATTCCTAAGTTAGGGATTCAACTCGGAATTTATTTCTTGCAAACTATTTGTGTGAAAATCCTTATGGCTGTTAGCTGTATGTGATTTTCGAGTCGACCAAAGGGGGGACCCTTTGTACCTTTTTCAGAGAATTTCAAACGACGTATCAGTTTTTGCACATTCCCCTAACAATCGAATTTTTGAATATATTTTTTGGGGTTAGGTTAGATACACATGATTACACATTAGGGTCTCTTACGTCTATGTCTCTGACTCTTTGTTTGGACGGAAAAGATAACTCTTGTGCACCATTGACAATCGGATTCGGACCCCTTCGCAAGATAATCACATAAGGGAAATCACACGTGTTGATAATGTGCATTTCGTATTCAAATTGTACCCTGGCATGTGTGATAAAATGGGTCCCTGGTGTGTGATTGTTGTACATCAGACAGACGCATTCATTTGTTTTTTCATCATTTTGACGCCTTCCGAACAGAGCAGATCCAAATAGATTGAACTTGGCAAAAAAAATGTACATACCGGGCTGTACAATGGATTGTTCTGTGATGATTGTGACGGAAAATGACACATGAATTTACAAGAGTGGAAAGGAAATGAGAATTTGTCCTATGACTGAGAGAGTGACAATTCAAGGAATGCGAAACTGGTTCTTTCTTCCGTTCCCTGGAAAGACCCAGCAGAGATAGAGGGAGAAATATTTCCCAGAAACTGTTTCTCCAAACAGTCTGACTATTTAAAAAATTTTTAGGGTGAAGGTCTTGACTTTCACGCCATATTGACAATTTCCGGAAAATTCCAAAATTCATGTGTGACCCAGCTGAGAAAACAACAGTGGTAGTCTGTAGTTACTGTTTGTGTGTGTTTTAATTTTTTATTCAATTTTCAAAAGAAGAATTCCTCCAGTTTCTCCACTTTCACCTGCACTACTGTACTGTTTTTTTTTGAAATTTCGGGATTTGGATGTTCGTATTCCTCGGGTACTCTCGGTTGGGTCTGCGGTTACAATGAGACATAGAGAGAGTACAAGGTGTTCTAAAAGTGATGTATTTGGGATTTCGGTGGAACAGGTGGTGGAAAGTCGGGAAACATGTTCCAAATTCAAACAATTCAGAAAAGTGAGATATACATTTTGTTGCTAGATACGGGCTTTGGGCTAGTACAATCATATGCTCCAAGTAGTGTGTCCGTCAAAGTACTCACAGTTACAAAGTCCTCTGTCGAGGCAGCCAGGGATAACTTAAATCCTAGCTACTTCTGTGTTTGGGTGTTCAAATTTAGGGAACAAGGTGGCGCCGGGTAGCGATCCAAATATATACAGATAAGATACTATAGAAAGAAACTGACAACAAGTATTCCTCTTGCCGGTTCTTCATCCCCAGAAAAAAGGAAGCGACGAGAATAGATCGTCATAAAAATGGGGAAATGACATAACGTATATAAATTGGGGGTGCAGAGCCAACGGAACCCATCGGATGTTGTTCACATGATGGAACGGGAATCAATGATCCACAAACTGTAGCAAATTGGCAGAAGAATAAATGGAACCGAACTAAATTGTTCAAGGAAATAAATAAACCTATGGGGATTCATCACATTTACACTAATTAAATTGGGACATAGACTAAATACCTTTAGCTGAAAGTATAGTAATTATGTGGTGTGGGGGGCGTGGTCAAACTCACCCAATATCATGTTGGAGTGTTTTCCTTTACAGAAAAGGTGTGCTATTCTAGTTAGTGGAACCACACAATTTCTACTCATTGCCAGGAACATACATAGTAGGGAATGATAGCCAAGGACTCCGAAGTACTCCGTCAATGTCACAGTCCCCCCTTTCTGTTCCTGCCCTGTCACTCCAGGTTGATTCATTTGATGTGCTTTTCCTTTGCTGGATAGAACGTAATGTTAAATTACAAGGAAATGGAATACGGGGTCGTTCAATAGTCAACTGGATGGGGGACGAGAGATGTCTCCACTTGTATGAATCCATTCAACCCGGGCACTCTCTCACATACAAGTGTTACAGAGCGAGACATACGCACGTTGCAGACAAACCAACAAGGACACTACTCCTCTCTCTAGCATTGAACAGAATGGTTTTTAACACCCATATGGTCCTTAACTGTCGTCTGACTGCTTGGCAATAGGAATGTTCGTTTAACCATTACTTCTTTCTTTTCATTGCTTCACGTGTGAAGCTCAAGCTCATTTAAACTGGCCGCGCACTGTTCAAAGTGATTTACGACACCCGTCACGGGTTAAGATGAGTTGATGTAGATTTATGGCTCTCTGTCTCTCCACTGCATGCCGCTATCTCGCACCAACCAGCACCAACTAATCTGGCTATATGGGGAACGGAGATGAAAAGAGAAGTGTCTACGTCCACGATCGGCAGAAACTAATAGGGATTACAATGTTCCCATATCTATTCATTCTGAGAGTCGCCCGATCTCCTCTGTTGTTTGTTTGTTTTGTTTTTTGTTTTGTGTCCGATGACCAGCGTTCATACATACAAGTATGTACAAGTACAAGTTATGTTGCGGAGTTGTGATTGTCTCATTCTGCATGGAGTGAATCCGTTTGGCTCACCCTCTTCCTATTATTAGGGAATTGGATATTGAAATATTTTACTCGATGTTGTAAAGTTGTAATACGAATGGATGGGACACAATCCTTTTCATACAATGCATTCAATCTCGAATGGCTAATCCCTCGGGCTTCAAAAGAAAAGCTAAAGAGAAGTAAGGGTATCCGATTTCCATTGTCTTTGGTGTTTTGATTTCGATTGAACATCTGAATTTGCACTCTAGATTGACCACATTCTGATCATGGCATTCCGATTGACCAAATGGAGAAATCAAGCTCATCCATAACATCAAGCCAAGGAGATTTGCCAAATTTGGACTCAACGATCGAACATTTTCATTTAACATTTTCATACCCCATTTTCCATTCAAGTGGAGTCTGGATATTACGTTGTGTTAGGGTTTTCTATTGCACTACAATGTCCATTCTCCTCTTGGAGAATGACCGTTCTGGAGAAATGGAAGAAAATATACAGTCTCGGTTGTTAATGGCCCCTTTACCAAAAACATTTCATTCACCGGCCATTCCAATCATTCCGATTGACCAAATGGAGAAATCAAACTCATCCGTAACTGAAACACAGAATGGGTCAATTTGATCTCAAACTAAAGTTAACCGATACAGGTCATTTGGTCTTAAGACGAAACGGGGAGGGCTCCTACCCATTTCCACCTCAACTGTCCATTCCGTTGCATTCTCAAACCTTCAGCGCAATATCGCGCTTATTAGAATAGCACGCGCAATCTTCACTTTAGATTCACTCATGTAAATACGGCTCTGTTTAACTAACATAATTTGATAGAGTACGTGTTCTGCATAATAACATTACATTCCTACCATCTCACCCAAAATAATTTTACATTCTTCCTTCATAAGGAAGACCTACCACGTAAACAATTTAAACCAATGAAAGATTTTCAAAATTAGAGTCCCCTAAAAACTGGACAGAATCCCGTAGCAAACCTGATTTGATTTGATTTGATTTGATTTTTTTATTAGCGTGATATCCAATGCAGTCGTACATACAAGTATGCTTATCGATTGTCTCATAATGGCAACACAGAAACAGCAACAGCCTGAAAGCGTTGAGTACAGGATGCATGCACTTCATGACGTCATGACCGGAGCTTTGACCCGTTGACGTCATCCTTGATGACACGGGAGAGACGGGTGACGTCATGACTTATGGTTTTACGGGAGAGATGGGCGCCCATAAGCGTAGTAGAACCAATTTTGAAATAACAAACCCATTACGCTACTAGAGGTGGCAAAGGGCCGAAATTTTCGGCCCTGGCCCGGCCCGGCCCCAAATTTTTAAGCCCTGGCCCGGCCCGGCCCTCCAGATAATTAATATTTATCGGCCCTGGCCCGGCCCGGCCCCAAATTTTTAAGCCCTGGCCCGGCCCGGCCCTCCAGATAATTAATATTTATCGGCCCTGGCCCGGCCCGGCCCTTTTTACGTTGGCCCCTTCTCGGCCCGGCCCGGCCCTAAACGGCATCTTCCAATGTTAAATTCGTGTTAACAATTTACACGCAATTTCCAATATCATAAAATCATATCAAAATTATCAATATTTTCAGGCGAGAACAGCTTAATTCGTAAACATTTTTTCGTTTTTGCGTGAAGTTATATGTAATTTTATGAAATAAATCGAGGTCGGCCCTTAATATTTTAGGACCGGATTTTTCTATGCTGGCCCGGCCCTAAGTCATTTTCGAATTTTTCGGCCCTGGCCCGTCCGAAAATTAGGACCGGGCCGGGCCGGCAAGGGCCGGCCCGGCCCTTTGCCACCTCTAGTCGCTACCTTATGAAGAAAGCGTTGTCCAGTTATTTTGATCTCACCCATATAACTCTCACGCATGAATAACTTTTAAAATAAAACGTGGTGTATTGAAACTAAAGACACTAGTGGAATTCCTCCGATCAATTTTGTACGATTTCTCTAATGCTCTTCTTCCCGGGGGGATTGTCTATTTCACTAACTTTGTTAGTGAAACACAATTAACAAAATTTCAATTTCTTGTTTTGGTCTGAATCTGAATTCTTCTCATCGCCAATGGCCATCGGCCAAGCACAATCTTCTGTTCAAATGGGAAGGGAAATGTTAAGGACAGAAATGATTCATTGTATTTCATTTTCTCTTTAGTTTGTGGTTTTAGAATTACATGTCGGGTCTCTTTTCCAATCCATTCCAATGGATACCACTTTTTATCTTGTTTTCTGTTCTGACAGTTGATGGGTATAGATAGATAGAGAATGGACAGACAGAGAGAGCCATTCCCTCATGAACTGTCACTCATTCCCCAGACAGACAGACTGAGAATTATCTTGTCACGACGGGATATGTCTGTCACTCTACTCCATCTGGATTAGTTTCTGTTTTTTCCCAGTCGTCTGGATGAGCACCGACAAAGTTCACTCTACTCTGACATGTCGATCCCTTCACTATGACTTCACTCAGATTTAAAATTATAGAACTTGGCCTTTAATAAAGCGTATGGTGAAAACATATGAGAAATAAATGTTCACGTTCCTCACATCCAACAAACCAGTTTCACGGGAAACTCTTTGCCCTTTTCTTCAGTTCACTTTTGAAATCTAAAGGGTCCCCCCTTTGGTCGACTTGAAAAAAAACATGTTAAAAGCCATAAGGTTAGGTTAGAATTTTCCTCAAAACTCAAATCTAATAATTTTCTTTAGGGTAGTCCATTCGAGAAATTATACAAATTATGCGTGTCTAATGGTTTGCAATGATTCTATTGAGAGAAAGAAATTGGACAAAATCGGTGTGTTACACCGTTCAGCCATTTCCTCGTGAGTGGAACAGATTTAAAATCATACCAGCAGATGAACCTGCCCCTTAATAATAACTTGTGTAAAAAGAGCAGAAATTGATGTTAGTTTGTTCTCCATCCGAACGCTCCCATTGTTCATCGTCCCATTGGATCCAACCAGCCCACGATTTGACTTTGTAATTATAGGATTTATACGTGGGACTAGAATTAGACCCAGAAGACTACCTTATTCAGTTGAACAGTCCCTCTAATGGTAGATCTAATTCTAATTATAATGGTAGGAGATAGGGCGTGGCCATAACCTCAATCACTTTAAAGCTCCCGGTTAATGTAATTTTGTTTTCAAATGCCAGGTTCTCTCGTAGATCCTTGGACTGTGTTATCCGTTGGCAACTGTAACACATATTGGAAATACAGGGTGTCATCGAAAAGGTGCATCAATGTTTGATTATTTCCTGTTGATATACGCTTTGGTACATGTACATCTGTCTACAATGTAGCCTTTCGTAACTACGCAAAAAATTAGCAAACATTGATGCACCTTTACGAGGACACCCTGTATGTAGGGACTGAAGGCAGCTAGGGCACTCCGTCACTCTCCCAATCACCTCCATTTCCTCTTATGCATTTTCTACTCCTGCCTGTCACACTCCACTTGCACTCCCTCGATTCATTCGATGCTCTTTTTTTTTACTCTTTCTCTCTTGAAAGATTGATTGATTGTCAACGTTCAATTCCATGAATTTGAGTATTTCAAATTGTTCACTAACCTGTCGTTATCGCATTTTTGAACAAATAATTCGAACCAAACGCACCGCGGTCACCGGATTTTTGTAAATTCTGCAACAATGTAAACCTCTGTTGTTGACTCGACATTAGAGGCAAAAAAATGATCGGAAAAGATGATTCATAAAAATTTGAATCATGATCCAATCGTCAAAATTCTGATCTCGATTATAATTTAAATTCCAATCATCCAAGAATCTTGTTTTCGGATCAAGTTTGAACTTTGAATGAATCATTGAATTCCGATTCCGATCTCGTAAAAAATTCGGATCATTTTCGAATTCCAATTATCCACCGTGCACAGAAAACGAAGAAGGGAACTCGGATTCCAGCTCAATCTTATCAGTCAGGGTAGAAATGAACACACACATGCATTGGCTGTACCTCTCTTCTGGACTTTAATTTTTTACACGCGGCCTAATCTAATACTGTAAGAGGATGAATGAAATGAGTTTAAATCACAAACAAAGACACATGGTGGGTGTTCCCAGGTGTCAATGCAGTTAAATCCGGTGTATGAGTGACAGGACAGAGGAGAATTGAGTACTTGCACTCGAGTTGCATGTTCTTTTCAACTTTCAACAAATTTGTACCCCATTGTTTTGTCCTGAACCAACAAGAGTGATTGTTTTGTTGTGTGAACCAGAACCAGCAGTTGATGCCGTTATTGGGTGAATTGGGACTGGGGACTGTGCATTGAGTCACCCTCTCAACATTGTATAGTGTTTGGCTTGTCTCCCCGCTAGATGTCTCAGGGGAAGGATTTATGGCAGAACGGGGTCCTCTGATCCACTCTGTAAAAGTAAAGGCGGACCAAGCTGTGCCAAAGGAGGAGGAGACCAGAGTCCCAAATTATAACACACAGTGGCAACGGAATTGGAATGTGCTGGTGTTACTTGTTCTGTGTTGAGAACAACCATGCTTGGGATGTTGAAACATAACACATGCGTTATCTCACTTCACTCACTCAATGCTCTGCTTATACCAGTCCCTCTCATTTGTCCTTCGTCACAACTACCCATTCCTATCTCTTCAAATGCACTTTGTTTATACGCAAAGACTTTAAAAGTCTAACTGATCTTCCACTTTTTGAATGAATGGCCAAAAAGTTGGTGTCTGCTCTACAGAATAGCAAAACTAATTAAGAACTAAAAGGAGGCGAATGAGTGA
This sequence comes from Protaphorura armata, assembly GCA_034700305.1. NCBI lineage: Eukaryota > Metazoa > Arthropoda > Collembola > Poduromorpha > Onychiuridae > Protaphorura > Protaphorura armata. The sequence continues at coordinate 18,909 of JAQIXO010000230.1, forward strand.
GAGTGACAGGGTTGTCCAGGAACAGTCATTCCCTGGATTTATCTCCAGTGTCTCTCCATTGAATATGGAATTGGAAATAGTGCTGTGTAATGAGTTTGGATTGGGAAGAGTGGTGTTTATGAAGGAAGGAAGGAAGGGGTCTTTGTGCCCCTCACAAGGGTCAGCACAAAATTCAAAATGCATTTCTATTCAAAATGGAAATAATGTTTTTCAATGACTTGTCTCATTTACTGCACACTCATCGGTTAAGCCTGCGCGTGCTAGAGCGACGCGCGATTCCCACAATCCCAAATGCCTGCGAATGTCATTTCAGATTAATGTCCACGTGCCGTTGTGCTGGAGAAACGCCATCCAATCGACAATTGGACAATTCCATTCCAAACTGGATGGAAAAGTGAGGATGACGTAGTGTACTCGTTCTGACTTTTACTTACAAAACAGAGCTCCAAAAATAAAACTCAGTACGGTGGGATTCTTTGCAATAGTAATACACAGCGGAGGGTCACGTTATGAGAAGTGAAATCACAAATACGACACAAGTACAATTATCGAGCAGGGGTCGGATGCTGGTACAATTTTAAACCCGAAAAACACATTTTTAAACCCAAAAGCCCTCTGTATACTTTTTTAGTTAAGCTTTCGCTTTCGGTTCAGCTTCCGGTTTCTCTTCGCCATCACTTCCGCTTCAGGTTTCCGCATGCGCGTGAAGTATAAAATGGTCATTTAAACTTAATTGGAATTCCCACTTTCATTCTTCACTTCACGGAAGAGTTGAAAAAAATTCAACTTTGCCGCTAAGTGAAAATCGTTCGTTAAGGACTCCTTAACGTAACTAAAGCGAAAGAGGAAAATAAGTATATAAGGCCTTAGCGAAAGCGAAGACGAAAGCGAAGCGTAAAGCGAAAGCGAGAAGTATATAGAGCCCTTAATAGTTAAACTGGAATGCATTCAGGAAGGGGTTTAAATCTCCAATACGGGTCATAGCTAATCCAAAAACTTCATTGAACCCACCATAGAATCATACCAGCAGATCAACCTACCCGTTATAATAACTCGTGTAAAAATAGGAGAAATTGATGTTCACTTTTTCTCCATCCGAACACTTCCATTGTTCATCGTCCATTGGGTCCAACCCACCCTAACCGTTTGACTCTTTGTAATTATACGTTTTATACTGAAGGGATTAGAGTTAGACTCAGGAGACTACAATTACAGTTGAATAGTCCCTGTAATTACAATGGTGGTTGGAGTAGGGCGTGGCTATAACTTCAATTACTCTCATTGTTCCCTGGTAATGGAGTTTTGTTTTCAAATGCAAAAGGTTAGGTTAGGTTAGTATGATGCTACTACAAGTTCTAAACGTAGAGACTTGGAGTGCACCCTGTAACACATAATGGAAATATGTAGGGGACTCATGCACAGGTAGGGTACTCTATCACTGTCTCTCTCTTTCCCCATTTCATCTTATGCACATTCTACTCCTGCCTGTCACTCTGCACTGCACTGCCTTGATTCATTTGATGCTCTTTTTTACTCTCCCTGGATAGAAGAGTCTAATAAATAAGACCCCTCTCTCTCGTATCTCCTACGGTCCTACGCTCCTACGGTCCGCTCTCTCCAGGTATAGAGAATGGAGTACGGACACAGGCAGACGTGTTTCCTTTCCAACTAACTATTCTATAACCCACTAATGAACAAATCCATTGAAATAAGAATTCCAATGCATTCATGGCCAACAACCCCAGTAAACACGCTTTCCATCTAAATCACATGTATGAATTGTGTTGGCCATTCATGAGACAATGGATAAGCATATTTATATGTACGACTGCTGTGGAAAACACTCTAATAATAAAATCGAATCTCTCAAAAAAACCAATTCCATCTGGACCATTAGAATTCTGTACCCAAAGAGAATTTGTTTTGTTTCTTTTAGATACAAAATATTACTTTGGCAGGCGCACATTTGAACTGTACGTTGTATAGATGAGCATGTATCACGTCTTGCATTTAAGAACTACTTGTAAGCTAACTATAATAGCCAAGAGTACTATACAGAAAAACGGAGAGAACACTTCCTGAAATACTATAAAGCCTTGAGAGGAGTGCAGTGGAGAGGAGCGGTCTCCAGTGACCAGTTTAGCCAGCCGGCTAACTGTAGTAGTCAAGAGTCCCCCTCCAGGAATTCCACTAATTAGCCCATTTGTAATTCACAACCTCGATCTTCATTAGTGTGCGAGCTAATCAAAGGAGTAATAAAAGTGGACGTGAGGAGAATGCACACATTCTATTCTGCCTAGAGACACTCTATAACGTAATGTTCAGCATTCCCTACATATGCACCTATACCACCTTGCCGTCACACAATTTGAGTACTTGATACTAATCACTCCACTCCATTCCTCCACTTTGGACATTTCTGGATTTTAAAGGGTTAGGGTGGGTAAGCCGTTAGGAAATTAAAGCCTTGGTGACCTTGGAATCACCGCATTGGAGAGAAAAATCTCCAATATATTCAATGATCACTGCCATCCAACAATCGGCAGCCTTGCGACTCAGTATACAAATATCAAAATAATTTGGAAAAAGTGTGAGATCACAATTTAGTAAAATATCAATACACAAGACATTAATTTAATCAAGAACTGTATAAATTATGATTTTAGTGTATTTAGAGAACTCTAGTTATACCATAGAGAAAGAAGAGGTGACAATTATTGGAGGAGATGACCAGCCGGCGAACTGTAGTAGTCAAGAGTCCTTAAACACTATAAGCCTGGAGAGGAGTGGAGAGTGGAGACTGGAGTGCAGCGGTCCCCCTCCAGGAATTCCACTAATTAGTCCATTTGTAATTCACAACCTCGATCTTCATTTGTGAGAGCTAATCAAAGGAGCACATTAAGTGGACGTGAGGAGAATACACACATTCTATTCCACCGAGAGACACTCTATAACGTAATGGTCAGCATTCTATGTGTCTGTAGTCTGCACCCATACTTTGCCTATTTAGTGTATGAGAACTCAGCTTGGCCTTGGAGAAAGCGGTGACAATTAACTGGGAGAAAGAAGAGGTGAGGAGAGATTGTGGTCCGATATGATGAGAAACTTATCAATTCCAGAATCTCATCCTTCTCCAGACTTTTTAATTTCATCCCAGATGTCTGTTTGTGAGTTGTGTCGTGTTCTGACTCTGACACCCGATTCCCCTTCAACATGTAATTCACAAGAGTGGAACCGCCGGAATGATCCTGAGAGTGGCAATTCAAGGCCTGCGAAAGAATACTCTACATAATGGTTCCACTTTCTCCCGGGAGACCCCTTCAACCCAACACTCTTCTATTCAATTCTGTGGGTTTCATTCTGTCTGGAGAAAGGGGAAGCGGATGAAGCGGAACTCCAACTCGTACACTAGATGAAACCTAAACCGCAGTTCTAAAATAGAGAATTCTGAATGTAACGAGATTCTAAAAGATGATAGAATCTAAAATCTCAAAAGAAAAGATAAAATAATAGAAAACTAGAAGATCTCTTTAGTTTTTGATTTAGACGAAGAAATGGAAGTGTAAATTCCACTCACTAGATGGCTCATGGGAGGGAAGAGATTCAGACCGGGTGTTGGGAATCGCCGCTCTGATTAAACCATTTCCACATCCGTTCAATTACACCGCAGAAATCTAATGATAGATTTTCAAGGGTGGAGAAAAACTCATTTAAAGAAGGGAAGGTGTTGCCCAGGTCGCACCACATACCCACCATTTGTTTTTTCCCTTGAACGTGGATTCGGAGAGGTAAAACTGGAAAACGTGTGAATTAAATCGATGTAGAAGTAATATACGACAATTCCCTGTAACATAGACAATATGCAATGGCTCACAATTTATCCGTCTGTATTCTGTTCCACCTTTTGTTCATTCCCTGTTTGACATTGATTGATGCTTGTGATCCTTTTTTCTTTACCGGCATAAAAGGGGTCCATGGTTAGAAATCCAATTCACAACCATATTCCAAACATTTAGAGCTGAATACTAGCTCTAAATGCACTTCAGGACCCATTTCCACGGGGGCTGAGTACTTGGCTTTAGGGTTTTGATTTGCTCGCCAGGGAAGGAAAGGATTATGTGAGGCATAGACTAAAACACGTGTGTGTGAATGAAGTACTCTTTAGTTTCTCCTTTGAAGAAGACATGGAGTTTGGACGTTCCACCCACGAGATGGCTGAGGGGAAGAAAGAAATTCAGACCGGACGGGAAATGCCAAGTGCTTGGTTTTTGTTTTCGAGGAAGAGGAAGGGAATAGGGACCAAGCTCCAAATTCCACCCACTAGATGTCTGAGGGGATGGAAGAGATTCAGACCGGGGGTCCAAATCCCAGCTCTGTTTTATATTTCTTATTCTTATATATATACTAGATTCTTATTTATTGCCACCTGCGTGAATTATAGAAATGTAATTTGGGGATTCTTAAAATAGAGTGAAGAAAAACTCCTTTGGTAAGGCGTAGTTCCGGGTTCCGACCACATTTTTCCAAATGAACCTGGATTCCGAAGAGGTATAACCTGGAAAACGAGTGAAAGAAATCGATGTGGAAGGTTTCAATACATTTATACTTGACTTGTGAAGAGATGTAGAACTGAAACGTGATAATTCCCTCTAACATATACAATATACAATGGCTCACAATTACTCCATTCCACTCTTTTGTCCCAATTCCCTCTTTGACATTGATTGATGAATGCTCTTTTTCCTTTACTACGGTATAAAAGGGGGTCCAATTCACATCCTATTCCTTCATTCCCATCCGCCAGTCATTCTGGAGATATGAAGTTGGAGTGTACGGGGTGGTCCATAACAGTTCCAGTGACATCAGTCCGTCGCCATACAAAGACACACGAGGCAGTTGATTGCAATACACCACACTTCATTAATAAACATTTATCAAATTCTGCAGTCGTCATTCCTGAACAAAACCCACGTGTTGGATAAGAACTCATATGAACTCCGTCTAGACACGAGAGAAAGTACAAGAAATGAGTCTAACTGACTGGTGTCAATTACACAGTTTATACACAGTTTATATAAAAAAAATGAACAATTCGTAGGTGTGCGTGTCGTGTTGAAAGGATTTCGCACTGTAATCCTCGATGAATACACAGGAATGAACAACATAACGATAAGCTACATAATAAAGAGACACGTTCGTTCAATGCATTATTTATTGAATAGAAACACTTGTGCTTCCCTACGTTCATCCGCTCAAAAGTATAAATGAGCACACCCGTTTTCATTAGAAAATATGAATGTTTCATTCACTCTAATTGGCCGGAGAGGAAGAAATGACAAATGACATTCTATCACGCAAATGACTAGTTTCTCTTATTATTGGATTGGACATGAATGGACATACATATAGGACATATGAATTCAGAACTCATTTAAGGCTGTCATTTTAGGTCTCTAATCAAATAAAATTCTTTACTTTTTTATATAATATTTTATGTTTTGAATACTGGCTGAACGTGAACACACAATTCTATGCATTTGATTTGGGAGAGTCCGAGAATTTGTGAGATCGGAAATTCCTTCTGAGCTAAATTCCTAACCCCCGTAATAATATCCATCCACATCCAATGTCCAGATTTTAGGATGTATTTTTATAGTAATGGGTTTGTTCTGATATCAAAACTCCAGACCGTTTCCCCTTCCATATATCTCTTCTTATCATTCCTGGCAATAAATCCCAATAACAATCTCTGGATCTATTTGGAATGGTCTGGTCTCCCACCCCAGAAATCCTAACCAGACAGACAAACATAAATCCTTGTGTAGTTTTTCCTTTTTCCAAATCCCTGGATTCCCATTGTCCAGGATAGACTCTCCAGACATACGATTAGCTCCGTTCAACTCCAAGGCAAGAATTTACACAAATCACACGCGATGTCAACCAATGTGCAATATTAATTTGCTGAGGAGCAATTGTCCTTGTGTCTAAGGAACCACACGGTAGGACAGCGCATTTGATAAGCTTGAATGGCAAATTGATAATGCAGTACGCCGCTGGAGTTATTCGCGTCGTGAAGGAAAGTTGCCTCTCTCATCGCCGTTTATATTGCCATTGGGAATCCTTAGGCCCATCTGAGACATTTTCGTTGTCTAGCTGTCAATTTCTCAGTCTGCATGTTTTCTGCCGCATCACGTGATCAACTTCATCTCTAAAGATGTGACGTGCAATGTTGGAGTTTGTGAACGCTCCTCAATTAGAAACTCTTAAAGGAAAATAGAACGACAACTGTTCACACTTTCGGTTCGGTTCATTTGAGTGAGAATGAAGATGTATGTGTGGACCAGATGGTTTGGATACGCATTTTATGGATTTGACCCTACACACCGATAGAGTATAATATTTCATTCCCTCCAGTTCGTTGCCATGTGTTGCCAGGATAGATATTAACTCCGGTGCACCGGATGGAGAGAATGTGTTAATGGAATTTCATTGTATAGAATAGCGAATTTTTAGCGTGACGGGTGAAGTGCGAGATGAGATATTTTATTTTTATATTTTATTTTAGAGGACTCCAAATTGACAAGACCTCCGTCTGGAAAAATGATAAGCAGAACAGGGTGTTGGAACAAATCATACGGTGTCATTTGTCAACTGGGAAGAGTAGGTAAAGAATGAGGACATTCACACCACCTTCAAAACTTTGAAAACACAAAAGAAAAAGTTCAAGGATTAGGTAATGAAAATTTTTATTGTGTTATTCCGATCCCCGCTCCATGCCCATTCAGTAATTCAGGGACGAATGGAAAAGGACGACCGACCACATTCACCCGTTTACAGCGGATGAGCATTCAAGAAGTGTTACAAGAGTGGAACCGCGGAATGGATCCTGAGAGTGACAATTCAAGGCATAAGAACTGCATGGTTCTCCATGCTTTAATCTCTGTCTCAAGGGAATTCTCCCTCCGAATGCACTCTATTCAATTTGCAGTGTTTTCCAGCAGAAGAGAAAGGAGCCATTTCCCGCAGAACTCATCTTCCTAACTGCCTACCACTTCAACCTACTAGATGTCTCTCAAGAGGGCTTCAGTCCAAAACCGGGGGAAAGCACACAGGATCAGATCTCACGACAACAATATTTTGGATTCGGAATATTGGCTGAACGAGAAAGACACACGAGTCATTCAAGAAAATCAGAGAGGGAAACAGAATCCGGTGAGTTTTTGGGGGTTGAAAGTCCTTTGAGTTAGAATTCCTAATTCACCATATATCCATCCACATCCCATGTCCAGACTTTAGATTGATATTTTGTACTAATGGGTTTGTTTTGAGATGGAAACTCCAGAACATTTCCTTCTTCCAGACCGTTTCCCCTTCCTTTCCAATTCTTGTCCAGGCAATAAATATATCCTTCCTAATAGCAAGAGATCTATTGGAATGGCCTGTTCCCCCCCCCCCCCCCAAGAAATCATGACCGAACGAAAACGAAAATATAAATCTGTGTGTCGTTGTTCCCCAAATCCATATGGATATGTCCAGGTTAGATTCTCCATAGATCCGATACAGGCTGTTCAACTCCATGTGGAAACCACGTGGCTATAAACTAAAAGGGTTTCGAGAAATTATTCAGAATGTCGATTCACTTTTTGAATAAAATATTTTCTGGGATTAAGGGGTTTAACTATGGAGATACAATGATTATAGTGTGGGTCCATTCCCAATTTCCCATTTGCATAAAAATGCAATCTCCAGAGTCACGCTTTTATTTATTTATTTATTTAGGTCATAACACAATTTCCCATAATTGGGACCTTATATTGTTACAAATATACACAGTG
>JAQIXO010000231.1:0-26706 GCA_034700305.1 Protaphorura armata
GTAAATTTTCTTCATTTTTTGGCAGACCCATTTTTGATACAACTCTTGCTACGACCAAGGCGTCGAAACAAGTGAATAAATCCTACAAGTTTATTGAATAAACAGAAATGGTGTCTCATTCGTTTATCTCTAAAATGAATATGAATTTCATAAAACCACGTTATTCTTGCATCAGCTGTACATCTTACACGTGAGACTGGATTGACAACTAATAGATTTTGAAATATTAATGTTTAAGTTACATACGTCTTTATTGATGTATCATGACATGAAGGGGTGCCGCATTTGACCCTGAATTAATCTTTCAAGTCCAAGGCTTTGATAACAGTACAGTGACTTGAGTTCATAAATTCTTGAGCGAGTAGTGTATAAAGATTGATTATGTGAGTGCTGATTACCGGTATAGCGGTCCTGTCTGAATATTTCTATACGACTTTACATTTCTCTAACTGTTCTCCGCCTTGTGTCTGATAAGGTTATTTTTTTAGCTGGTAATGCAGAAATTAAGATATCAACCATTTTACGCATACCGTAAATGACTCATGAAACGCCGGGTGTCTAATTAACACCTTGGCTCGAATAAACACCAAGACTTTCTCCCTTGTACTCATGGAGAAAGTGGTGAAAGTCTGACCTCTCACCCTGCTGGAACTTAATTCACTCCTGTGCGTCTAAGCAGTCATTTACGGTAATTAAAATTAAGTAAGTATATCAAGAATTCAGCGCAAACCAACTATGTTAATGAAATGTGCTATATTCTTGGTAAACTGAATGAATCACAAAGACAATTATGTAATAGTTTATTTTTCGCTGACTTCCTTTTCATTTGTCATGACTATTCTAATGATTTGTTTCCAATTGCATTCGTCCAACATACTTTACATGCATTTGCAATTATTCATTGAATTAAATCCCATGCAAATCCGATTACAAATCCGGGCAACCTAGAAGTGATCTTCGACTCTTAACGTCGTTTTGGTAGATTATGTTCAGTTCCGCATCACAACTGCGATTTCCGATGTTTCACAACAAAACTGGGGTTGATTTCTTGAATATTGGTCGCACCTTGTAATAAAATAGTTGTACCAGTAATTAGTAATGTTTTCTCTGATTAGGGCTTCCAAATGTACTATAAATACCTGCAAATTGCATGGTTTGATCCAGTTCTTTCCGAAGAATTTCTAATATTTCGCGTGCACCGTTTTCCCCTTCGACGGCTAATCCCCAAATTATTGGGCGTCCAACAACCACCTTATCAGAACTTACATATAATCAAATTGAATAAAAATCGAGCTATGTGCTTACCATTTTGGCCCCAATTGCTAGAGCTTTAAAAATATCGGAACCACGAAGTACTCCACCGTCGATGTAAACTTCACATCTATTATTCACTGCCTCCACAATATCTGGTATTAAATCAATCTGTGTGTGAAGATACAGAAATGAGTCCAGCAATTCTCATTGTGATTTGTAGGAATTTTATAAAAACTCTAAAAAAGATGGTTCTACCGTAGCTGAGATGGATTCAACTTGACGACCCCCATGATTGGAAAGATAAACAGCGTCGACGCCATACTCCACGGCAATCCGAGCATCCTCACGAGTTAGAATTCCTTTCAAGACGATGGGAAGATGAGTTGACCTATATATAAAATAGTACAAATGTGAGCACGTAGAATTGTAGGGTTACAAATTACAATAAGTATCACAACTTTATTTCTCCATTCTCCATGATTACTTTTTCAGGAAAGTGACAAAATCCCACGTAAGATTTTGTAGGAGACTGCCATGAACATGATCCTTGATTGATTTGAATCGTGCGTTTGCATTTCCACTTTCATTTTCAAAGTTGGCTAATCTATAAAGTGCAACGAAATGATCAAATCAAATGCAAATGCAACGAAGAATGCAATGAATCGTTAATAACTCGATTTACTTAAGATGTGATGGAAATTTTAGTGGGTTCCTTGCATTCACCCTTCTTTTCCCAATATTTTGGGCGTCAGCGGTAATAACGATTGCCTCAAAACCTGCGACCTCTGCTCTTCGGATTAGTTTGAGAGAGTCTCCACTGCAGTTAAGCTTGTATTATTATTGTAACAGTTTAGCCAGAAGTACTTCAAATCATACCTGTTGCGTTGAGGAAATAATTGGAACCATTTTCGTCCCATTGGAGATGCCTGAGCGATATCCTCAATGCTGGTAGTCGAGAAGGTGCTTAGTATAAATACGACTCCCATAGACGCAGCAGCTGAAATGGATAATGTCTTCAATGACGGGTCATCCGACTTTTGCTTTATACAGTCGTTATGTCTCGAATATTTGTTAAATTACTCGGAAGAATTTACTATGTACAAACGCGAAAACTGACTGGTTAATTTCTGAAATGTAAAATCCGCTAGGCCAACGTTAACGAGCAAGAACAGTTTTCTGTAGATATACATAAGTATGGACACTTTCTTTGTGAAAAGTGTTGACAAATCAAACCTTTGGCCGTAGCTATTTCACCGTCCGGATGTGCAATCTTTTGCATTGCCATAGGACAAATTCCCAAAGGAAAAGCGATGGGCTTCCCCAGCACAGTCGTACTTAGAGTTCGATTTTCAGTATTTCTCAACACCCTTGGTCGAATGAACCATCTAACATACAAAATTGAACATGTTGAATGTGATGATAAATACTTTTTGCAATAAAGTACATGTTAATTGTTGCATACCTTTGGTAAGCGTCCCGATTTGTAATTAATGTAATTTCATCCTCCGTTCCACTATTAAAATATTCGTGTGCATTTCGTCCTAATACTTTCTCTGCGGCTTCACCGAAATCCTTCACACGTGCTAAACTCTGCATTATTCCTCTTCCACTACTACTGTCTCGTCTGCTTCAGAATTGACAAGTTCAAGACCATAATATTATGTCATGAGTCAACACCAAAACTCTGCCCCAAAGCCCAATCAATTAAATATGAACCTATGACCTTGGAATGTCTCATGATCATGATAGTATTCGTGACCTTTTCTCGTAATCGTCCACAGTTTTATTGGGTATTGGCCTATTGGCATTGGGATCATCTGTGTTGTGTGTGAGTTCCCCATAAGTCTCTATAAAACACATTCATTCAATCTTACTTTGGGAAGGGTAATTATGCTCTTTCTGGACTATCTGGACAGATAATTCCATGCATATTTATTTGGTGCAGCAAAGTCAATCGATTGATGTCTCATATACGGTTAATGTTTCTCTCCACCTGAGTTTTCCCATCATTGATGTAATCGCAAGCCAAGAATGTTTTTATGGAAGAATTAATTTCTATTTGGTTTTGGGTAGCTGAGCTGGCTGCTCGGCTTACAAATTAACTTATGATTCCCGGAAGAGCCAAGTAAAAATACGCGGTCCTCAATCCTCAATACATGCAAATTAGTGCTGAACATGTTCAAGCAATCTTAATTTGATGACCAATGTGGTTCTGGTTAATTAGGATCGTAAATATAAATTGAATCTTAAATTAACCGTAGTTTTTTAACTACTTCACCCTGATAATTTTTGTGGGCAGCTAGATACAACACAAGCCCAATTGCTTTCATACTTCCTCATTAGTTTAACTAACCGATTTGGTAAAATGTAGTATTGGGAGTTTTGACGATTAAAAGTCAACTTGTGGTCTAAAATCATTACGATATACTTTAACTATTATTTTGTGGTCACCCATTACCTTCAAATAGTAGAGCAGATAATTTGAATACCTCACTCGGGAATTAGCACTGATATTATTCCTTGCAAAGTTCGCACTTGACTTTACGGTACCGTTCTGTGCTCAAAATGCCGTACACGGATTTGGGGATTGATTTTTTCATGGTAAAATGTTTCAGCTTTAACAATTGAAAATTATAAGTGTTTGAAATCAGGGAAATCGACAAGAGGATTGTGTACATTTTTTTTTACATATTTCTTCTCGTAGGTCGGTGAGCCTGGAGCACCATATGACTCTAAAATTAACGAACTCCAGGACTATCGTATCATCAAGAAGAATGAGTCCAAGAAATTGTTCATTGACAAGGAATTCCCTGCCGGCCCAGTCTCAATCGGAGGTATATTTCTACCTTCGCCTGTTGAATGGAAAAGACCAAGTGTAAGGAAAATATTTTATTTACGTCTTAATTGGCTCAAATGCGCCATTTTTCGCTTATTGTTGTAGAAGATACGCTGCACGGAATTCTTAAGATTAAAGTCATGATTCAGTTGATTAAAATGCAATTGTCGTACGCAGGAAATATCGAAAGAATTGTTCGGCGGAGCTGCCCCCGTATTTATTGAAAGTATCGGAGAACCTAGATTCGATATTTATCAAGGACAAATTGGTAAGAATGTTAAAAATGTGTTTGTCATGTTGTGTATCTTTGTCAGTTCAATCAATCAATCAAAATCATCAGAAATACGACACCGTGATTTAAATTTCCAGGAGACTGTTGGTTTCTCTGTTCGTTGGCTGACTTAACTTTGGCAAAATCATGCTTCGACATTGTCATTCCATCTGATAATGATGTGTCCGGCTTTGAGATTGGAGCATTTCACTTCCGGTAAGGCACCAGTGCAGTGTATCAAAATATAATTTAAAGAATGGTAGGTCCAGGAAGATTACTAATTGACATTTTTTAAAAGGTTTTGGAGGCGAGGGACCTGGATAGACGTCGTTGTAGACGACAGGCTACCTTGTTATGTTGAAAACGGAGTCATTACCTCGACTGTCTTTCTGAAAGTTAAAACAAATGAATTTTGGTGTGCTTTGGTTGAAAAGGCCTACGCAAAGTAAGTTGGCGAACAAACTTAAGGTATTTATACATTATATCGTTATAAAAGAGCCGATATTCAACATCTTTGCACGTACAGATTATACGGGAGTTACAAGAGAATTGATTTTGGACTTCCGTTGGAAGCTATGGAGGATTTTTCCGGCGGTATCACTGAGTATTTCAACATTGCTCAGGGGCCACCCACAGGAAGTTTTAAAACAATGATACAGCAAGCATACGAACGAGGTTCATTCATGGCGGCAGGGACAGCAGCCGATACGACGACACCAGCCGAGAAGGTAAAATACTATAAACATTTCTGATAAATCTCTAAAAGGAGGATCCAAATGAAGGCTTGAGAGTACAGATATTTTGTTTTGTAAAATGGCTACTGATTATTCCAAAGTTACCATTCCCGTAAAAACAAACCTAATAGTCGGTTAATTAATCAGAGACTGAAAAGCGTGGAACAACTGGACAATGAAGGAATCGTGACAAGTCATGCCTACTCGATTCTTGGGATTAAAGATGTCGTCGACAAAACTGATCCAACGAAGACATATACTCTCGTTCATCTCAGGAATCCTTGGGGGAATGATGTAGAATGGAAGGGCAAATGGAGTGATCGGTAACTAATTTTTAACCCACAGCACTAGTCTGTATAGCCATAATGTTGCACAATCTTCATGGTTCGATCCCTTGGGCAGATATAGTTTACTGGCTGCATTTTTTATCCACGATGGTAATTTGTCCATTTGAAAAATTCTAGTGATGACACATCCTGGGCCACAGTGACGGAAGACCTACGTATAGGAACAGCCGATAGTGCAGGAGTAATTTCACGTATTGACGGTGACTTTTGGATGAGCTACGATGATATGGTGAGGAAATATGCTGCACTAAATTTCTGTCATTGGAGTGCAACTGATCATGGAGAAAGGTCAAGTGGTAGAACTGAAATCAAACCGTATTCTACATTCATTGCAAATGGGGCTTGGGTCCGCGGGGCTAAAGGAAACGTCAATAACAAAGGTTCGTTTCATGTTGAGAATGATAAATTAAGATGTGAAAATATGCACATAACAATTATATTATTTCATTCCATACAGAGGACCTCGTCAAAATGCCATTGTACATAGTTCACCTGGAACATCGTGATCACAAGGAAGGTATTTATTTCCAAGAGAATTGCTAATTTATAAGGTTCCCTTTATCGGGTGTTCCACTACACGTACTTCCGCTAATTGCTATTTTTGTAACAAAATACTTCTAGACGTAGTATTCAAACACGAAGATGGAGAAAAATGCATCATTGTAGTTAATTTGATGTACAAACAGTACAGTATGTCCGGAGTCGATCCTGCAATTCCAACTTTTGGACTCAGAGCGTTATGGGTAAAAATTTAGTTTTTCGAATCTCAGAAAATGTAAATATTGTGTAAAATTACACGAAATTGAAAAACAAACATTTTAGGGTGAAGGAATTCATGGAGGACAAGATAATAAACTGGATGCTGCATTCTTTGAGACCGCTGAAGATATTTATGAAAACCCACCTGAATACGCATATCCGAATGCACTCGTTATGGATCAACACCTCCGGGAGGTCACGTTTCGATATGAACTTCCAGAAGGAACATGTGCTATCATTCCTTTTGTAGAGTTTCCTAAAAAAGGGAATCCACCGGCAACGATTCCATACCTTCTAAGGATATTCTCTGAAGGAGAAGTCGTCTGCACGTAATGACCCACTTTCATTTCATAATAGCTGTCCCAGTCATTCTAAAAATGGGTAGAGACTGAAGCTTTGCTATCGGCTATGTAATTTAGAGACTCCAAACAAGGGGATGAGACTAAAGTGGTTCCACCAACTCCTTCATCGGATCCAGAAAAAGGACTCGAGAAACCAGGACCAGAACCCACGAAACCAACACCAGACAAGCCTGATCCAAAACCAGTGGATCCAGAGAAACCGGATCCTTTCGCCAAAGCCAAGGCAGTATTCAAGGACTGGGCAGGAAAAGACGGCCTCCTGGACGCTACAGAATTAAAAAAAGTATTGGACGGGCTGTGTATTAATGGTATGAGAAAAATAAATTCTTTTTATCGAAATTTATTTGAAAATGCTCAAATTGACATTTTTCAGAAACGGACTTCAAGGGCTTTAGTGACGCGACTTGTCGCTCTCTCTTGGCAGGTGTGGATCCAACTCAAGTTGGAAAAATTGATTTTGAACAATGCAGAATTCTCATGAAAAATGTTGTTCAATGGATTGTGAGTTACACATATCCTTAACCGTAAGAATTAATTCGATTATAATTTCAAACTCTGAATTTTTATTTGCAGAACAAATTCAAACTTGCTGATCTGAATCACAATGGATACCTTAAAAATGAAGAAGCGGATACGGCATTCAGATCAATTGGTTTGAGTTTAAATTCTTACACCCTGATTCAACTTCGACGGAAATACGCTGATTTTTGGGGAAATTATTCTCTTGACAAGTTTGTTCAAGTTGTAAATGATCTACAAAACTCTGTTGGTAAGTGGTTTTGTAAAAGTATTCTAATTCTGACCAGTAAGTGTATTCTGCAATAATACTTGACTTGATGTTCAGCCGCGTTCAACAATGCTGCATACGATCGTGGTGGTTTGGCGTTGTTGGATCTGAACACCTGGCTCAACACAATATTTGGCCTTTGAACAAATCAGTCAACCAGTCATCAAAACTTGAAACTCGTTACGTGGAAACAACTCTTTTATTTTCTGGTTGGATGACATGTATTTTAATTGTTTTAATTAGTAAACATTAGAAACCACATACAATTTTTCAGAAATACTATCGATTCTACCAATTTTCCTAACAAGAATATCTGACCCGTTAGATCTTAAAAAACGTGAATAAGGGAGAACAGCTAGTTCCACCAATTGCTTCAATAGTCTAAAATGTCATATCGAGCTCTTGCCTTTCATTACTCTATTCTATCAATAAAGTTTTTGTGTGCTGAATTAGCTGAATAATCTTTATCTAACTTTCTTTTTTTTCAAAATGCTTAAATGCTGGGCTCTAATTAATCAAAATATTAAATTGAATAAATTACAATATTCCTTTTCTCAGTGCACATTCGAAATGATACATTAATTCAATCACTGTCTTCATCATCTTCGCCCACAAATGGCGGTGTGGCCGGTGGTGTCTCACTAGCGTCTCCAATATCATCAGCACGATTTTCATTTGCTGCAGCGTCACCTGCCCCAGCTTCAGGTTCAGCAATAAATTTCTCCCATTTCTTTAATCGTTCGTCGCGTTGGGCATCCGTCTCTTCAATTTTATATTTTGTTTCACCATCCCACAAATATGCAGATATTTTTTTGCCACCAAAGAATCTATTATTAAATAACTTCACGACACCA
Source organism: Protaphorura armata (assembly GCA_034700305.1). Lineage (NCBI taxonomy): Eukaryota > Metazoa > Arthropoda > Collembola > Poduromorpha > Onychiuridae > Protaphorura > Protaphorura armata. The sequence continues at coordinate 8,205 of JAQIXO010000231.1, forward strand.
TCTGCCTCTTCGGGAGAAGTCATGTATATCTGCATAATTCCTTCAGGATGACGCTAATGGAAAAAATAATCCACAATTAATAAAATTGAGTTCAAAATACGTTGAATGCTTGCAATTTGTCGTGAAAATATTAGAAATACTTACATCATATATCACTACTTTTTTGCACTTTCCACATTTGCCAGCTTCTTCTCGAAAGTCTTGTTGATATTCAAGGATGAGTCCAACATCTTTGTCAAAATCCTCTGGTGCGAATGCATTCTGAACGACGACAACTCTTTCATTCTTCCCTCTTGTACCTCGTAGTTTGTCTGGTTGCCAGGCAAATAGACTTTCCTGTTTCTTCTTCATTTTCTCTTTATCTTTCCTCTTCTTCTGTTTTGGTTTTTTTGACGGATCGTATTGCCCCTTCAACTCAAATCGGGCTCTCTCAACCGATATCGTATTTCCCCGAAGATCTGACCCATCCAAGATTTGCAATGCCAATTGAACGGATTCAATCTAAACACAAAAAATTGAACATGATTAGAAACGAAACATTAAAACAGGTTTCAAACACAAACGAAATACAAAATGAAAAATTCCTTAAAGCACTCCAGAATCCAGGCGCAAAATCAGAACATTTTTCAAAACTCAACTTACCTTAATATAAGTGCAGAGACCATCTCCTTTCTTTTTACCGTTCGAGTCCGTGTATAACTTTATTTTCGGTTGATTAGTCTGGACATCTTTCACGACCAAACCACATTTTTGCATTACGTCAATAAATTCTTCTTCGGTAATATCCGTGGGTAAGTTGGATACATATACTTTAGTATTTTGAGAATCTTCCATTTCAAACCATTGTGGTGGTTGAGGTGGTTGCTTCCTTTTCAAGGGGTTAGAAGGTCCAGATTTATCATTGTTATCATCATTCTGACTCTGAGGATCACTTTGGGAATGACTTGAGATTTGATCAGGATTTCCAACAACAGAAGCCGCAGCAGCAGTTGAAGTTGTCTGAGCACTTGGGTCGACTCCATAGTTGAGTTGATATCGCACAAGGAATTCTTCATCCAACTTGAAATTGATATGACACAAGAATGATTATAGTTATGGCACTTGTTAATTAAATGACTACATTGGGAATGACTTTTCTATTTCTTGGTTATGGCTGCAATTATTCCATCATTACTCTACTTACACCGTTACAAAAATACTTAAACACCGGGCAGTGAAGCGTAGAGCTTCGTTGCGAAAGAAATAACATGAACACTTTCAATTCCACGATTTGGTGTGAAAATTCAGAAAGCAAAACAAATACACCATGTTAATTTAGGGAGTGTTTAAATAACAAATGGTAAATTAATTCCAGCTTGATATTAAATATAATCCATTGTAACAACTAGTACTTATAACAACTTTCCGCAAAACAAACTCGTAACTCAGTCCAAGAAGTTCACACAGATCTGAATGGTTGTTCATCTTATAATGGCGTTTCGGACTAGCAGAGAAAAAAAAACTTTCAGACTTCACTTCTCCGGTTCTACATTAGAGATATAACACATTTGGTAGGTAGCAGTAAGTAGATAAAATCCCCAGTTAGAAACTTTCAAATAAAAAAGTACCGAGATTAAGATCTTCAGAGATAAATTATAAAGATTGTAGAAAAATAATATCAAGAATTAACAATTAAAAAGTTGAGATCATTGGTTAAACTTTGTCCTCCTGACTTTTAGCTCTTCCGAATGAAGCGAGAACATTTTTGAAAGCAGTTGCTAAATTCGACGCAGTTTTAGAAGACGGTGTTCCAGAAGTTGCATTATCACTCGCTGTACTCCCACCACTTCCTGTTTGAGAAACAGAAGCTGCCGTGTGTGAATGGTGAGCATCTAGGCACTTCTGATAACGAAGAACACAAGCAGCTTCAATGGCTTTAAAAATAATAAATATGCCAATAGTGTAATTGTAATTTCCTTCAGTTTTATCTGTGTAGATTTTATTTATAGTACCTTTACAAAGTGCTCCAGAACTTGGAGTAGAAAAGAAACAGTGGGCTTGAAAGTCATCCTTTGCTGTGTGTATTATGACTCCACAAGTTTGAACATCTCGTCCTATTCCCATGAAGGATAAATAACGTACTCGAATCTCTACTGAAACCTATTGAAAATAAACCCAAAATATTGCGGACTCAAAATCTTTCCCACAAATCAAGTAAAATCCGACAAGATCATTTGATTTACCTTTGGGTTATCAGGTTCGAAGGATGTGATCGTAACAACGGATGGTGCAACGGAAACACTAACTCTGCAATCACAATTAGCGACATAAGTAATATGGTACTACAATTATGTAATGTCCGTGACATCGTCCAGTACAGAGCGAGATTGTAGTAAATGACTATTAATACAACAGCAATTTTGAGAAAATTGAAAATGAGAAAAAACTTATCCTGACAATAATTGATCCTCTGAGCACAGAATAATAGAATTAGGAGTTTTCTGCAAACTTTCATGAACTCACAATTGGAAAATAACGAAATAAATGTGCCCAATTGGCTCTCTCGAGACATTAAAAATAATGAGGTACTTCCAATTTTGCCAAATTATAGTTTCCGGGACAATTACAACGGAGCATTGGAAAATGCACCCACCCCGAAGAGGATCAAAGTCCCGTGATATCTGGTCTACCACGACTAGTTCTAAGCTCTTGTGCATTGAATTTTATTGCTGTACTTTAGTCGGAAGTTTGAGTCCATATCAATAAAGGAAAGTGTCTCGGAACAGATCTCTAATTAAAGAAATAATTATTATTATACGTACGGTACGGGTTCATTAGCTCGGAGTGAATCAATAGCCGCATTCAATGTTTCCATTCCTGTTGGTTTTGCCACAATTTTTGAACCGAGATAGTGAGCCTTTAAAATTTTCCTAGGTTCGTCCATAGGAGTTGGAAAGAAAGTACTGGCTGAAGGATTTGATGAACTAACAGCTTTTCTTAAGCCTGTTGGAAGACTTGTCGGTCTTTTTTGTTTCTGTTGACGTTCAATCATTATTTTCTTGCAAGCGTCTCTCAATGCGCTAGCTAAAGGTCTTGCATTCATTTCCAGCCTATAGAGCAACATCATGATGTTACATAAAATTTTCAACGCGAGAGGGCACGAACAAATATGAAAAACAGATTTTAATTAACCTGAAAACATGACAGAGGAATTGCCTTGTGAGTTTTTCCCTAGCAACATATGCGAAGTCTCTTGGGTCATCACGTCCAACTCCCCAGACACGAATGGAATGAATTGCCTGCTCTGCAACCGTCAAACTGCAATCCTTCGTTTTCACTCGAAGGTGAGAATCATCCAATTCCAAATACAACTCCGAGCCTTCTCCCCATATCTTTCCAGCTACCTCAAGTCTATAGTGGCAACCGGCAAAAGAAAATTCTATTAAATGGAGGAATGAGCCAAAGTATAAGTCGTAAAACGTTATATTCCTCAAGGGTACATGAGATGAAATTGTAGCTCTTCCGTGGAAGTGAAACGCTTTATTTTGAATTTTAATAGACTACACTCACCCACTAGGGCTAACACATTTCCCTCCAATTCCATGACCCGGATTTGTTAACTCTGCGATGACCTTTGACACAGCTCTGGAACTCCTTTCTGGAGTTAGATCTTCTTCAGAGATGCTCAAACAACCCAATGAAACCGCAACAAATCTCAGAGATGAATCTGATCTTGGCCTTTCTTTATCCCGAAGTAAACTCTGCCTAACTTTCTCCTGTTCTTTCTCTCTTTCACTATTCTCTAAAAATTGTGACCATGACTTTCGCTTATCTTTATTGTCCACAGGACATCCATTCCCAAAATTTGAATTGTTGAGCGCAGTGCTACTTAAATTATTGAGTCCATTTGAGATGGATGAAAATGAAGTTGTAGAATTAGAAGCTGTCGAGAGTTGGCTGGAAATAGTTTGCGACCTTCGAAATGAAGTTGGATTTAAACTATTACCAGGTATTAATAGAGCCGGGTTTGAAGTTGTGCCCGCGTCCACGTTTGGAAGTTCTCTCTGTATTGTTCCTGATTTAATATGCCAATAATAAGGCCCATTCGAATCCTCGTGCCTTTCCCACCCGAGCGGTACAATGGAATTGGGAGATTTTAAATTATTTTCAAAATGCCTCGCCACGGTCGGTGACCCAAGTGGTGGCTGCTCTAAATCACCTTCATCGGGGGCGGAATTATTGTTGACTTGGTCATCCGGAGATAGAAAGAGCACTGGCTCATTCACACCCATTTCAGACGGGGAGAGAGCTGCATAGTAGAAGCGTCGGGGTTGATTTTGATTAGATTGAAGACTATTATCATAGTTTGGGTTTAGAAATCCTTCTGATCCACCTTCCCCAGATATATTTGTTTCAGATGAAAATCTCTCTGATCCAACACGATTGTCCGTTGTACTCCTCTCGTCCGACTCTCCACACTATGAAATACATAAATTCAATTTATTTCAAAATTTCTATTTGAAAAATTTGAAATTATTCAAAAAATTAGAAAATAAAAAAAAAATCCGCCACAAAATATTACCCCTTAGTCAGTTTTTGTTTTTGTTAAATGTTCTAATAATACTTTAAGTTTACGATTTCAAAGTGAGTATTTCACGAGGTAGTTTTTCGACAGCGAGAGAAGACACAGACACAGGTTCTTCAATCGACCTGTCTCAAAAGTCAACTGAATACAAACTCTGGGAGGTCTCTGGAAGGATTTCGAGTGGAGTAGAAAAATGTCAAAATTTATTCTAGTAAGAGGCGGACTGAAAAGAGTACAAACGGAGGTTGTTCCGAGAGCTCACCTTTCTTTCATACAAAGATTTTCTGGTTGGTTGTGAGGTAATTTCAATTCCCTGAACACTGGATTCGTGAAATTCCTTTCCTTACTTATGTACCGGGCTCCAAATCAAATCAATAACCATCTCTAAAACTCAACTGCGCAGCTTGTTGCTTTCTCTCTTTCCCATCTACAAATATCTGCAACGAGTAACCCCGCAAAACCATTTTTATCCTGACTTGCGGACTCTGCCTCATCTGCAATTCTCATTCACCCCCTTCTGTCTCTTCTCATAGGCCCGTAGAGGGTAATGAATTCTCAGGAACAAATCTAGTCTTGTCGGAGAAACTAAAATGAAATGGTTCCAGCTGCGCCACCAAAGAAATGACTCTTGATTCCGTAGAGCTTTAGGACTTCAAACTCCCAGAAGCCAAATGAACCAGACACCAAAGCTCTTGGAAATTATTTAATAATAAAATGTTATTAGTCTTTCTCTGCACTGCATTGGAATTGCAAGCAAGTTGATGAAATATGAGACCAGAATTTGAATCGAAATTACGAAATGTTTTACCCTTAGACGAATTAGGAAAGAGCATATAGAATGAGTGCAGTAAATAATTATAGTAGACCTTATAAGACCCGGGCGGAAAAAGTGAATTCGCACTGTAAAGTAATTAATGTCGGAAGACCTTAGACCTAGTATTTCGCACAAGCTAATTTTTTCCAACATGGTCCAAGTCGAATAGAACTACACTCGACCTTATGAAATTATTAACATTTCGTTTTATAACCTTCGCCTGATGTTGCCTGAAATTGTAATAACATTACATTATTGATAAGAGAAGTTGTCCGAGTAGTGTTCGCAATTTCACTTCACATCCCTACGCTTATTACATAAAATGTGTCAAAATGTTATTTTACTATTTACTTTTCAAATTGTGAAATGCAGGAAATGGGAAAGTAAACTAAACCTTATAGCTCTAAACCTTATTTTAAAACTGTCCCGTGCACTTGACGATATTCGACCGAGAGAATAATTGGCAGTTAGATTAGAATGAGCATTTATGAGTCCTATTTTCCTCGTACTGAAGTACTATATCCCCCTTTCCATTATACCCCCTTAATTAACAACTCCATCCTTTCAGTTCTTTGTGCGATTGTTCAATTTCGGCCAATCTAATCAAATCCAAACATTCGAGGGTTTCGTCGTGCACTAAAAATTTCCATATTAAATGCTGTAGATATGACAATATTCTCAATTTTGAAAGTCTGAGTGAGGCGTATTTATCAAATTATATCAGAAACGTATTCCTGTAAGCCAGGAAGAAAATCGTATTTGAGGAACCCATTTGTTCATTTGTATTTTACTAGTACTTATAACCAGTCGCCGTGTAACATTTCTGCGTAGCAATATTGTTTACCATGTTTCTTTTTCACTGAATATTACAGTTAGACGTATTTAGTAAATATGTATAATTACAAAACTGTATCAGTAAAGAAAAACTAGTTTTAAAAAGTAAAACTTTCCGAAAAGCTTGACAAAGTGCAGACTGAATGGTTTGAATTTTGAAATATTGATAAATGTTAACTTCATATTCTCTATTCTCTATCACCTATTCACGTTCCGTGTAGGATTTCCAAATGAACGCGACATCGTAAAGCATTCAGTTCCGAATCCCGATCGTACACTAATCATGACTTTGATCGTCGGATATATTTTTGTTGATAAAAAATTTGGTAAATCAAAAATCCCGTATAACATTTCCTCCAGAGTTTGAACATATCGTTTCTCAGAAGAGCAAAGTGTATTTTTCAAATGCAATTTCAAATTAACTCTTCAAAACAAGCAATTACGTTTAATTCAATTTGAATTATACTCTATTCATTTCACGCAGCATAAACTGGAACTAACTGTCTTAGTCTTGAACAAGAGTAGGGATATTAAGAAATCACTTTCAGTGACTTTCATTTCCGGTGATGCCAAAAGTCAACGTATTGGATTGAACCTACTGAATGATAGGACAAAGTTGTAACGGCGTAGTATAGCAGTGAATGATGGAATGGAAGTGGTCAAGTGGTGACATTTTTCATCCCACCCAAGTCTTATTAAGCAAAAATTTGAAATTTAGATTCTAGCAGCCATTACCAAAATCATCTAATAGTCAAGTCCTCAAGGATAAACTATCTGGCATTTCATGTGTTCAATCTTTTGAGCTATTGGCATTGGCACCCAAGATTTTAAAATCAATTTGCAACATTCTCATATAGTGTGGTCACTGGAGTTGATAATAAAATTGAATCTGAAGAATAAAATTCGCTTTGGGATATTATAAAATCAGCTTAACAAATCCAAGGGCTGCTGGCTGGTTAGTTTTCATCCTATGGGAAATGGGAAGGAGAAAGGAATATGACTGAAACTGAAAGCGTTGTGCTAGCACATTACAAAAATACAACTACTACGGAGTACGGACTATGAAATCCAGTGCACTTGGGACGAATAAGACATGATTCGTGCAATAAATTAAAATTGGGAAGAAGGACAATGTTCCTTTATAAAAAAAAGTGTCAAGTATTCACAATAAGGAGACTTTAACAAACGCCAGCAGCACGAAAGCGTCACCTCATCGGTATTGTAAATGATACTTCTGCCGAGTTAGTTTCGACCGCTAAGGGATCGCCTCTTACAAGGATTAATTAGGCATGAGGTCTACATCTGTGACCAGCTACATAATGGATTGGAAATTGGAATAATTTTGGTGCATTCATTTAATAAATTGTGAGGGAAGTGCCAATAACTCAAATCTGAACGAACTATTTTACTAGTAGTGACCAAATAATTCAGTACAAAACTTTAAGAATGTTTTCTCACCTTTGGAAACCAAGCTGATTTTTGAGAGTCCCATTCAAACGTTGTTCCGTCCTGAGGATCGATGTAGGTGTAAGACTGTCCATCAAACTGTACAGAACTTCCGAAGACTTTCTTAGGTTTCCATTGTTTAGCCTCCTCGTCCCAGACGAATTCACTCTTCGTCATCGGATCCTTGTAAATGTACAACCCATCCACACATGCACAGTAGAGTGGGTTCCCAATCTCCGTCTTCTCGGCCACCGTGTCCCGTTTCTCCTCCGTAGACATTTTCCTTTCGTCACTGATCAGGAGTCACCAGTTGTTCAATTTATAATTCAGTGAATGGCCAGGATAAAAAAGCACAAAGGTCAAAGGTACAGATCATCCGTGGTAGAAAATGCACTACAAGAGTAAAATACTAAAAAAACTATTCAAACAGTTAAAAACTACAGTAAAAATTAATCTGTGATATGGCACGACACTTGACTTGGAAACTTGGACTTGTCACTTACGATTTCGATAACGTCGAAGGTTTTTTGACTCTGATTTTTGAATAAATAATGAATTTAATGAGCTTTTGAACGACTCGCCCAATCTGACAGAGGAAGAATTGAAAACTCCCACATTTTTGGGGAATCCCAAACGCCTGATATTTATTTCATTGGTTCTGTTGGATTCAATGGGAAATAGACGTGGGGCTCGTGCCTGAACTCATTATCTGCATTTTTCGTTGATTTTGGTACAAGAAAGAGAAATGTCCATTCGAATGGACATTTTCGTTACAAGAATGCATTCTTGTAACAAGTAAATATCACAGAGGTGGGTCAACTACATTGGTAATTTGTAATTAACTACGAAATTACAATTACGTGATTGTAATTGCAATTAATTACGTCCAAAATACGGGGTAATTGTAATTGTAATTTTTTGTAATTTGAAACTTTGAAGAAAGTAATTTGTAATTGTAATTTAAGATTTTGAGTATGTAATTTGTAATTGAAAAACTTCAATTACTTTTAATTTTTTTCCAACACCAAATTTTTCTCTTTTTTTTTTGACAAATCAAACTACAAAAACTAAATGAGGATATACAGGGTGGACCAAAACCAACGTATGTCCATTCTAATTTTCTTAATTTTAACTTGACTTGAAAATTGAGATTGAGCCATTTTTTTGAAATTTAAGTGAGCATCTTTTGAGCCGTCTTGATTGCGCCGCGCTCCTAATAGCGCGCGCTGTAGATAAAAAAAGAATACACTGGAAAGATCGGGAACCCCCTTTGGGTTCAATCACTTGCTGCAAATCAGCACGGTGGTAGACCTTACTAATGATATTAAATAAAATATCAACAGTTTCATAAGACAGTATTTTATTTACAGGTTGTCCTAAATTAACCTTTGGTATCAAAGATCTAGGGCGTATAAGAAATGTTACTTCTGGTTCTGGGACACCCTCTATTATGACGTTACAGTAAAAATTGCTATATAATACGGATTAATTCCCAAATTGTTACAAAAATTGAACTTTCATGACAATGACACAAAATTGCCCAAGTTTTTTAGACAAAAACTTTATGATTATGATGGGAGAATTTCTGAACTACGTTGAAAGTTGAAAGCTAACAATAAGCTGAGCTAATTTTATGGTTATGTCGTTGTCGTTATGATCAATTCATTAATTTTCATAAGTCATAATTTGTGTTCTTGCTCCAGCGGCTATAATGACAATGAGGTGAGAAATCAACAAAATACGCTAGGACATATTGATGCATGATATGACACGGCATGTGCAGGTTCTATGTTCGTGTAGTTGTTTGTAATGTAATGAAAATATCATACAGTAAGTACACAGAACAACCTCGGAATAATTTTGATTAAATACGAGAACACATGAATGATGATAACCTCCAAAGTTCTTTAATTCCCATAATTTCGAAATGTATGTAACTATGCAGCACGGTTCACACACAAAATTAGACACATTATGTTCTCTATATGGTGAAACATGCAGTAAAATACGTATTACGTTATACACACGAACAAACTGCAGTTTTATGTCAGTCGTTTATTGTATCGCACGAATATAATCTCGAGAAAAATAAAACTTTATTCTATTCAACTCTCTGTTTAATTGCTGAAAGTGATGTGCACGAATTCCGAAAATTACGAACACATTATCGTGGTCGGTGACCCCCGCACTCGTGGTAAAAGTCATGGGTCACAAGCAAAAGAGAAAATTCACACTGGACTTGAGTATTACAAGAAGTCCAGATTTATGCCGCCTTGGGAAGACTGTATTAAATTTGTCGAACGCAATTATTTGAGAGCATTTGAAAAATATTATCCAAGAGGACTAGAAGAAATGATTGGAATTGCTGAAGGGGCAAACGTTACTTTGGCAGACATTCTAATCTTAAACGCACGGTATGACTTGTCGCATTGGAAAAAGTGGTTGCACATCAATTCTAAGTCGGCGGAATCTAAGGAAGATTTAATAAAACTAAACAAGATTGAAGAAACCAATGAATGTACTGGTGCGGTTGCACTCAAGAGTGCAACTGCTAGTAGTGAAGTTTTAATCGGCCAAAACTGGGACATCAACGAATTCATACATAATAAAAACACAGCGATCTTGTTAGAAGTACATCCGGATCCTAGTGAAAATATTAAACCGTTCGTTATGTTCACCGAAGCGGGTCAATTAGGCCGCACTGGAATGAATGCAGGTGGGTTCAATCAAAATACTTCTTCATGGAATTGAAAAACTGTGTTAAATTATTATGAACCACCCTGTACATATTTTTCCTATTGTATTGATTGTGTGATGTCAATTAACTTTAGATGGTCTCGGTGTAATTGCAATGGGGTTATGGAGCTCAGATGAAGTGTATGAAGCTAATCCAGTGAGTGGAAAAAATGGATGGATTCCAGTACAAATTCTTCGTCGAATGTTCCTCGAGTCCCCGAATTTCTCATTAGGCCTTCGAGCGATTCTAACAACCCCACGACATGTACCACTCAGCATAATTGTTGCAACCGCTGAAGATGAAGCACTTAGCATTGAGCTCACTGCCAAAGAATGTTTCATCACTCAAATTCCTCTTGACAAGGAAATTCTAAGTCACAGTAATCATTTCAAATCCGAAGCATTCCTTGCTCGAGTGGACCTTAAAGAAGGGTCTCGTGGAAGTTCAACTTTGTTTCGTGATCGTCGAGTTCTGAAGGAACTCTCCTTGGCTTGTCCGAATGTTACCGAAGAAACTTTTAAACAAGCCTTCAAGGATCATGTTGGTTACCCAAACTCTGTGTGTGCTCATTCGGTACCTCAGGAATTGGCTTGGACTTCGATCAATAGGTCTGAGGAGACGGTCGGCTCAATCATTTATAATTTGTGTAGACGTACGCTTCAACTTTGTAAAGGCCCACCTTGTAAGGGCACATTCAGTACTTACACGTTTAGTTTTTCTAAATAAATTAGTCCTTAAAAAATTGTCTCAGTAGGGCTAACGATGGGATGAAGAAAGTTTAAGTTCTGGAAATTTTACCTTTCAAGGTCATTCATCGTCATTAAAGTTATATTTTTTCCCTTTTGTAAATTCTAAATTTCGTCAGTGCTGGAACTATTAATTCAGCCTAATTGCATTTATATATGCTGGGCTGACGGTTCTTGAGCACAAAAATATGGAAACAAACAAACAAGGCAAGGCTGTAAGGCTCAGTATGGCTGACTGTGTACCACTTGTTCGAAATTGAATTATATCCGAATATTTTCGAGAATGGATTAGTAAATGACTGATTAGAGCACATGCCTGATAGGGCCGGTGCCTAATAGAGCCGGAGTCTTTCTCCCGCTTTCTCCATTGACCCTTATGGAGAAAGTGGTGAAAGTTTGTGATTCCTTTCTCCGTCGGAATAAATACAGGCAAGGAGCTATATCGGTTATTGTACCGTATCTTATCTTGGGGAAGTACAATCAGTAGTAGAAAAAACTTTATGAAAAGATAGCAGCGGTGAAGGTATCCTCAGTAAAAATCACCACATAAAATCTGCCTGATTCATGTACAACCCCGAGACACTGCAATAAGATGAAGCGATGGGGATTAGAAACCTCTATTGTATAATTTGTAAATTACCGATTAGAAAGTTTCTACAAATCCAGAAACCTGTTGCCTAATACTATTGACCCATGCCCAAGTATGAACCTAGAGTATTTCCCGTGCTTTCTTCATTTACCATTTTGGAGAAAGTCGTGATAACCCAAATAACCCTTGATCACTGACCGCGCAGAATTAATTAGTAGCATGTAAAAACTCTTCGTCTTTATTCATAATTCTTACGATTATGAGTACATATGAATTCAATCGATCAACACGTAAAATAAATACTTCAACAATTTAACTATCCGATTATGAAATTATTTGAGGAGTTGTTACTGTTTTGATAAGATGTCAAACTCCCACTGTTGATTCTTGGCTTGTGGGTTGCAAACGGCATATATTATTTTCAGTCCTCGTCTAAAATTATTAAAATATTAAATTGTATCTTGTGGTGATTGTGCGTATTTAATAGAATTTCTCTTACCCAGGATTTACTAAACATGCATCTCTGGCAATACTTCGAATGATATATCTGTATTTGCCAACTGGCATCAATTCAATAATGTGCTTAGCTGGACGACCCTCTTGGAACGCGGCAGTCAATCGGTTGAACGTATTTTCTTGTGAGAATAACCAATACTCATTTCCTAAAAGACATTTCACGAGTTAATTTGGAAAATTTTTAAAGTTATGATGTTAGTTATATAATCAAAAAAATTAACAGCTTACGTGCTTTATCAAAAGCAATGACATCCCATCTTTGTTCTCTAGAATTCGTCCATTTTTCTGTCGTGACTTCTCCGAGATTATTATCTTCCTCAGCCGACGGATAGGCCGCATTCAAGTACTGTATTGGATTGAATTTGACATGAACTTTAAGATTACGTATAAGATGGATACAAAAACTTTATTTTCATAAAAATATTGCATGGGGAGAACTAAATTAACAATGTCTTACCAGTCCATCTTCCATACTCTGAATCCGATAATGACCGCCGTTAATTATCTCGTATCCATAAATATGTCTTCCGAACGTCAGAAAGAACAATATCACGCTTGTTACAGGAAATGTCTTCATCTTTTCACGTCTGAATTTTAACTGTGATGATTTCATGCTGAATTTCGTAATTATAAGTAGAATAGATTCATGCACTTGACAGTGAAAGTTGACAGTCGGACATCAAAAGTAAATGACATTGTTGTTACGTTACATATGCATAATAATTACGTGCAAGAGTCGATTTCTTAATTTTTTGTTGTGCTCCGACGTAATGTTTACTTATGGAGGTGAAAGTCGTCAAAAACTGGTTTAGAGATGTTGTGGACGGTCTAGGTCAACGCACCAAAGTTGTTTAATTTAATATAAATATTAATCTATTGACTATTGAATACGAGGCAGCAAACAATTTTTACTTCTAGACTATTTCAAAAACATTTTCGACCATCTTAGTTTGCTCTATTAATTATTCTGTTGTACTGTTCGGAAGCTGCAGTAACACATATACATGCTTGGAAAATCTAATCCGCTCTCCGCTGCGCTGTCTCCTAGCGCCTACTAATCGTGAATTGGCTACAAATGCTGATGTAAAAACTATACAATTATATTTTCTTTATATAATCACACAAATTAGTATTACTTCTACCGGATATTCCAATCCATTTCAATTTTTCGTCCAGAAACCTACATGTTCTTTAGTGTACTTGACCAACAACGGACTCGATATGTTTGCTGCTGTGTATCACAGTACAGTGTCTATTCTACACTTGATTGAACAAGTTCGTGCGATCCTCAAATGTTATGCAGCAACAGCAACTTTATGCATTATGTGACAAGGGATAAATGTTCTCTCATTTCTTCAACCAAATATATTCTTCTGTATCAATAAGTTTGTTTGGTCAGAATGCGTTTTGTTAAAGTGAAATTAGCAGAAATAAACCAAGTTGTCCAGTCTAGTTAGGCAATATATACCCCGTGTATTCCTTTCCCTCTCCATCGTTATCAATTGAAGAGTTTAGAAGTGATTGGGTTGCTAGCTGGTGCTCGGGGCACTATACCAACATTTTTTGACAATTTTCGACGTAAATTTGGTTTACCATCGCAAGTTTCGGAGGATGTGGCACTTGTTGCATTGAAAGGGTCTTCGCAAATTCTACAGCATCATCTTTATAGTGTATCGTAATTTAAATTTTGAACATGTGTGATCTACGAGTAATTTTCATTTTTGCCAAACTTTTTTTTTTTTTATTTCTTTTATGATTGTCTTAAATCCTTTGACTAAAGCTAAAATTAAGAATTGAAGTTGTAACATTTAATATTGTATACTGAGTCGAAAGGCTTCCATTATTGTAATGGCAGTGATATTCATTGAATAAATGATTATTTTTCTCTCTGTTACACAGTATTCTAATATTTTTTATTTAGACCAATCCCAACCGAAACAATCGACAAGCAAAACATTGCTCGCACAAGTACATGCATTATGGCAATTATTCCTCCTAAGTGAGGGATAAAGGTAATTAAATGTTAGCTGTAAATACAACAATGTCACTCCGCAGTATTCGTCTTAAGTTATCAATCAGTCATAAATAAGTGGTCTTCTCTGCCTTACGTCGGTTAGGATTAAATTCAAGAGCAAATAAAAATGCTTCAATCCTTCCGTAGTAAAAATTACATTCGCACATTCGAGAAATGCACAATGAGATTTAGAGCCTGTTTGAATGTCTCCTGAGCATCATTGGTCCGACTAAATGGGGGCAATAAATTATTCTCGAAGTATGTCATACAATCAATTAGTTTCGGAAGTGTTTGCAAAGGCTGATTTTGAAGTACTTTATCGTAAGCCGCGAAAAAATTGTCAACTATCTGGTGCAAATTCTGTAGGGCCAGCATGTCATCGTCAGCGTTTTTTCCACATATTTTGCAACAAACCCGCCCATCTAAATAAGCACATTTCGAAATATACTCAGACTCTAACCTTTCCGACAATTTGAAGTTCGTACACCGGGGGCAAACAAAAACGTGACGCAACTCTACTAGTTCTGGTAACAAAGGCCATATTTTCGAGCAGGCGATGCAATTACACTCAAAAAAGTAGTTCTCATACAAATGTTTCTTTCTTTGCTCAACGGGGTCAAGTGCAAAATGGCTCCCATAATTATCTAATACTTCTTCACCAGCTTTCAAACCACGAATTGCCACCACCGCAGTATGACCAGAATATAAATTCACTCGATAAACATTCGGATCACAAGAATGGTTTATCAAACTAAGTAATGCGAATGCTCCAGCCCCATATTCCTGGCAAGTTGCGTTTCGTATATTTTCATCCAAAGTTACTTTGGAGTCACTCGGAAGAATCAGTTCGTTCAGTGAATGTGCATTGCAAGGTAAATTTTGAATGTGTAAAAGAATTAAGCTTGCCACAAAATTTTGAAAATCAGTTTCACGAAATTCCTCTGAGTAATCCAAGTCAAAAAAAGAAGTATTGTTTTTTAAGATTGATACCAAACTTAACGAATTTATGCAATAAGAAGTCATTTCTGAACTATCGTGTTGATCGGGATGCGAAATTAAATTAAAAATTGTAGAGTACGAAGCAGAATTATAAATACCGCTGTCGTCAGAACCTAAGATTTTATCTTCCGGTTGATTTGAGAGTTGGTTTCTTGACGTATAACGATTTCGTAGGATTTCCGGCCCAAGAGTGCAGATAATTCGAAAACTTAGGAGGAGTATTCTGGTAGACTTGATGAGATGAAGATACGTTGTACATTGGCACTCGTACAGGTGAAAGTTCTTCCAGGCGGCTTTCAAACATTCTTCGTTACAGTAAAATGCCTGTTATAAAAAATAGGTCAAAACATTGTTTTAAAAATGGCTGGGTCATCGGTCAAATCATTTGTTAATTGTTAGACCTTACAAAAGCGCAATGTGGACACGGTATTCCGGAGTGACAGTTCTTTTGGTGACAGTTACTGCAATGCTCCAAGTCCCAAGATACCTCTCTTAATAAAATCTTTGAGAAGGGTTGATCGACAATCATCATCGCTCCTGAAATATAATATGAGGAAACAGTATTAAGTTGAAATCAATGTTCACACAACACGACTGGCTAAAAATGATGCAATAAAAGTCTCAAACCTGGAGATATATTTTTGGTTACAACAATATGGCGACCACGTTGCGGATTACTTTCTATTTTAACAAAATCTTCTGCAGACTGAACCAATGGATTTGGATTTTTCAACCTGAATAAGTCGAATTCACAAAATCGATTTCTCTCTTTTGTGTCTTCATCGATTTCTTTAATGTCTTCAATCATTAGGCGTGACAACATAACTTCCAGAGAATCCGAATCATCTCCAGCATCAGTTCGTTCAGGGTTTAACATTTTCAAACACTTCATTTTCCTCTCCAATAATTTTGGTTTTAAGTGCTCCGGATAACCATGAATGAAACATCGCTTGATATCTTGCAAAGCCAGCAACGGTTTCTTCATTTGAACAAATGCAGCAGACCTGTTTCCATACACAAGAGGAAGTTCTTCGTCTTTTGAAGGGGCAAAGCTAAGAGCCAGATTGTAGGCTTTGATGGCATCATCAAATTTTTGTATTTTGTAAAAATCATTCCCTCGTTGGCGAAACTCTGTTGCGATCTGTTTTGATTTTTGGTATTCTGTAGTTTAATAGCCAATCAATTAATCATACTGACGTGTTAAGAATTTATATATAAAAAAACATTTCAAAACTTGAAAATTAAAAATCTCACTTTGAATTTCCTTTGAGTTAAATGGAATCCATGCGTAGAACTCATTTACAACATTAATCCTTTCCAGGTTACTTTTGCAGTCCTTTAGTTGCTTTTCAAATATTGTTTTCCCATTCTTGATTTGTTCCAATTTTTTGAAGAATTCCCGATGGACTCCTAGTAAACTAGATTGTTTGTCAGGATATTTACTGGCCCACACTTGATCCACGATACTCATCCTGTCCTTTCCCTTTCCACAGAATCATGAATGGATCAAAGAAGTGACGGTGAAGTCAGTGAAGTGTGACATAAAATCACTGTAAAATATTGAAACCGAATACTGAAAAATGACCTCAAAATGTTTTTGTTTCTTTCGCTTATTATAAACACTAAAAATATTAGGAATAAATTGAATTTGAATTGAATAAATAATATGGTTCGAGTTCAAGTTGGTGCGTTTTCTTCCTTGTGACTGTTTTGGCCCAATCACGTAGCTAAAGATTGAAAGTTGAAAGACCCCCATCGTGGCAGCCAAAGTGTCTTCATATAAATTCAATGTTGTAGTCAAAGGAAATTCAGAAGACTGATTGATTTTTTATTAATGTGCT
Source organism: Protaphorura armata (assembly GCA_034700305.1). Classification (NCBI taxonomy): domain Eukaryota; kingdom Metazoa; phylum Arthropoda; class Collembola; order Poduromorpha; family Onychiuridae; genus Protaphorura; species Protaphorura armata. The sequence goes on from JAQIXO010000231.1 coordinate 25,305, forward strand.
AATTCTGAGCCATTCCAATTTGAATTTCCAATGCATTCATGCATTTAAGTACATACAGAACGACATAATTGAGAAACACGCCTAAATAAAAAACTAAAAGTAGAAATTTCATCATGGGATATTTTATTCATCTTACTCCCATCAACTATTGTTTTGTTTCAGTAATTCATATCTAGTTCTCATCAGTTTTCTTTTCAGTTTTCAGTGCCACCATGAAAGCACCTTTTTGGTAGACCGTTGACCACCAGTTTTTTTTATCCTAATGAATAGATCGAGAGTACTGTGCAGAGTGTCACACACAATAAGATCTAATCTTCATTCATCCAAACATTTCCAAAAGAAAATAAATGTTCACACAATCAAGTGTATCTCCCGAGAATGTCCCGCTTCCAATTAAATTCCTAATTTACTCTCATCAGTATTCTGTAATTCTGGGAATGATGTGTTACTAGAATTTTACGAAGAGAGGAAGAAATATATCCGTCCGAAACATGTATGGTAAAAAAATACAACTGTTCAATAATCCTTTTAGTCTAACTACACACTGGAGTGGTCAGATTCTATTGGGACACCCTCTAACTAATAATAGTATTTCAATTTCGAAGTTCTTCAATTTGAATGATTGATTTCGTGACTTTAACGTAGAAGTGATTTGGGACGGTAGACGTAGGGTTGACGTCTGCGTGTGTCCGTGCGTTTTTTTTCCTCGATTTCTGGTTAGTTCCATGACATGACGGAGCAGTTTGGTTTTTTGAATGTACGTTCTGCTCTCCCTTCAATTTTCTGACTGTCTTGACTTCGTTCACCTGCTGATTCATTTCATTTCAACCCAACGCAACGCAACGTCACACAAGCCAAACCAAGCTCATCAGAAAACTAAAAATATTTTTTTAGAAAAATAAGAGAACAACTGACAACGAAGAAGAACAGTAAGCGGTGCCCGGTTCCACCGGAGGAAATCATTAAATTACTTTAGAGCGGGCCGGAGAATAGCATCGTCAACGTGTCACGGTTTCACCTGACTTGACTGAACAAGGACGGTTGACGGTGACGAAAGATCAACGTTCGTGATCGTGACGTGAACCAATTCATTTTTAGTTTCTAATAAATTCTATACAATTGATTTTGGAAAATCTCAACCTTACGTACACAGGAAAGATTCGAAACAAGCAAACTAAAAAAACTGGTAAGCTAAGTTAAGTTGAAACATTTCAGTTAGTTGTCGGTTACACAGAATTCATGATTTGCGACCGATGACAGGAATTAGCATACTGCAGTTTTGAAATTCATATGGTATGGAAGTAAATGGAAGTTGAATAGTTAATTGTAGTAATAGTTAGAACCAGAACCAAAAAAGCTTGTACTTAGAACCAAAAGTGGTAAAGCTTGTAGTTAGAACCAA
>JAQIXO010000232.1:0-26697 GCA_034700305.1 Protaphorura armata
TTAGAGTTCTAAGTGCGGCCCCCCCCCCCCCCCCAGAAAAATCCGCCAAGGGCTCCCGCCATATATTCTGTATTTTTAATTGGGGTCACCCTAAAAGTTTCTATCTGCTAACCCCCTAGGAAAATCTGCCAAGGGGTCCCGCCATATATCCCGTATTTTTGATTGGGGTCACCCTAAATTTTTCTATCTGTTAACCCCCTAGGAAAATCTGCCAAGGGCTCCCGCGATATATCCCGTATCATTGATTGGGGTCATCCTAAAATTTTCTATCTGTTAACCCTTAGCTCTGCTCTTATGGTTAAGAGTACACTCGCTTTACCCAATTGTTTCGCGACTTTGGTTGCCAGAGTTGTCAATCTTGAGAGGGTTTACAAAGTATCCGTGTAGTTTCTCTGAGCGGTTCTGGTACTAATTCAGTGGAAGTCCGGTTCAAATCGTCTTTACAATTATTTGTACATAGTTACTTTGTAATACATGATTTGTCATAAATTAATTACATATAATTGTTAGAATAGAAGTTCAACAATAAAATGTGACATTTTTATTTGTATTAACGTGATGCGACTACTTACTTTAGGTGTACTAATTATACTATGTGCTAATTTTTGAGAAGATAAGTAGAATTATAATTGTATACATATGTAACCCACGAAATATATATATTTATGAATATGGAAGCTTATTTGAATAAATATTTCTAATTGCTGGTTTCAAGACGGCTTAATAAATAAATCTCTTCAATTTTTCGTTATATAAGTCGTTCGTTTTTCACATATACCGAATTATTATCATGTAACACTGTAAAACGACTAGGTACTTGTGTTAGTACGTATGCCAAGCACGTCATGGATACAAAAATTGTTAAATCCACTATTTTTTATGACTCTGAAAATAAAGGTGTTAATTTTTGGGTTCAATTGCATTTCTCACGCACTCAAGCATTTTCCAAGAATGCGACCCAAATAGAAATACCTTCATTTCAGCTAAATAGTAAAAAAGCATCTTTTCCACATACAAAGTTCATTTCTGTATTGCATTCTCTGACGTCCCAACTCTGTAAACGTGTAGAGTTCTCGTACAATTTTATTTCCTCAAGAAATTATTTTTTCATAGTTACAGTAAAAACTATTAAAAAAGTTTTCAAATTTTCAGTTTAAAATGAAGTTGGTTTATTTTATGCTAATGATATTAATTGTATTTGTGGTCGGAGAATTCCAGAAAACACGTTATGATGATTATAAAGTATTTCGTGTTGTCCCAAAAACAGAAGATCATCTCAAAATTTTGAATGAGATGGAACAAAACACTGATGACTCAAAAGTACGTGTTATATTCTGTTATTCCAAACTTCCTAAAACGATTGTGTTACAAACTACACATATTTCACTTTTAGGTTCAATTTTGGAAGGAAAGCACGACAGTTGGGACTCCGGCGGATTTGATGGTGACTCCAGAATTTCAAATGAATTTCACTCAAAGTCTTAAGATACAAGGGTTTGAAGTCTCGGAATTCATTCCTAATGTTCAAAGGTTGTAATTTTGTGTTCATGTTCATAAATTTTAACAATTACGATTGCATTGTAATGGCAGAACTAACAGATTGCTAATTGTTTATGCCGCACCCTGTAAAAGAAAACACATTTTATTTTTGATTTTTATGAGGAATTAACTGTTAATCTATTTTTTTTCAGGTTAATTGATGATGAGATCATGAATGAGAATAAGGACGCGCGACTCTCTTTCTCTGCTTACCAGTCATACTCTACCGTAAGTTCTTCAAATATGTCAACTGAAGTTTAAGCAGAAAAAATATTTTTAGAAGAAACTTAATATACGTGTGTCTAGAAGAATATAATTTAAATGAAATGCAAAAAAAAATCCAGACAAAATTATAATTATATTATAGAGTATTTTAATTCTATATTTTGGAACTTAATTTTTTTTTACAGATTCAATCATTTCTGAAAGAACAGGCTGGAGTTTACCTTCACGCTCGTGTTGTTCAAATTGGTAAAACATTTGAAGGACTCGATCTCACTGGAATAGTAATTGGGAAAGGGGTGAATAAACCTGTGATCATCATTGAAGCTGGTAATTTATTGAAAAAAAATATTACAAATTAATTCCGTACCTATTCAACACACGAATAAATTAATTGCTTTTGCATTCAGGAATCCATGCCCGAGAATGGATTGCGGGAGCCGTGTCTACTTACGTAATCAATGAATTATTAAATTCTAATGATCCAGTCGTACAAAAATGGACTGAAGACTACGAATTTCATGTTATTCCTATCGCCAATCCTGATGGGCATGAGTTTTCACGAACCACAGTGAGTGAAAAAATACTGAAACTAATTAAGCACACGCAATTTTCAAATTAATTAATTAATTATACCCATATTTTTATTCAGTCAAGATTATGGAGAAAGACAAGGTCAACTGGTCCCATGGGGCCACTGTGTCGAGGTGCGGATCCTAACAGGAACTGGGGATTCATGTAATTTTAACAAACAAACGATTTTTTGGCTCTTTGTGATAAGAACTTATTGAAATGTACTTTTTTTTGCAGGTGGGGAAGTAAGTAGTAGTAACGAAATTCTGTGACGAACGCTCGCGCCCTGCCATGGGTTTATTGACACTAATGAATATTATCTTTTTTAAATTTAAGCGGGTGGTTCTTCTAACAACGATTGCAGTGAGACGTACCAAGGAAGTGCAGCTTTTTCTGAGCCAGAGACTAAAGCCCTTTCAACTTACATCGCTTCATTGTCCGATAGATTAGTATTTTACTTGAGTCTTCATTCCTACAGTCAGTTGATTCTCTTACCTTTTGGGGCTGCGCACCCTCTAGCCGAACACAACGAATGGGTACGTACGTTCAATCACGTGCAATAATAAAGTTTAAAATGTACGTATGTCTTACTATTTGAAATATTTATTTGCAGATGGCGGTTGGGAATAGAGCCGCTACAGCTCTAGCGAAACGTTATGGAACTAAATTCCAGGTCGGGAATATCGTTGATTTATTATGTAAGATTTTATATTTTATGAGACAAGTAGATTTTAATATTTTATTTAAATTATTGTAGTAAAAACTTATTTTTCATTGTAGATGTCGCAAGTGGCTCAAGCATTGATTGGGTCAAAGGTACTTACAACAATGTAAAATTGGCTTTGTGCTACGAACTGAGGGACACAGGGAATTATGGTTTCATACTTCCGGCTAATCAGATTGAACCGAGTGGGAAAGAATTCATGGACTCCCTGGCTTCCATTTTGACGGATTTGCCACAATTGTAAAATCATCGGAAATTCCGTTTTTATTTGATAAATAACAATTAATATTTGACACTGACTGACTGACTCTGTCACTTTTAATTTATGTACGTGTGTTATGTTTTTGATTTATTTTGAACATGTATGTAGTCAAGTCAGTTACACATTAAAATTTGAATTTGACTTGTTACATTTTCTTTAATCTAATCACTATAACTATAATTATAAACTCAATAATTAATATCCCCATTTTCCTTACGGGTTTCAAACTTATAGGCAGTAAAATTTTACAGGGTCCCACATAAATTCCCGACACCCAAGATCCCTCAAGGAATATAATTTCTTAACAGCAAAAAAATACCACAATTTTTTTTAAAAAATATATTGATTGATTCTAAAATTTTGAAATTGATTATCGGTCGAAATGTGATCACTTACCTACTTTAGTGTGGATTATGAGATACCAAAACGACACATTACGATTTACTAAAAACACGTAGAAATTAAAAGAACGTAACCATTTAATTGTAAAACGCAAAGTGTTGTTCGTAAAAGTATTACACTTACTTTTTACATTTTACGTGCATAATTCATTTAGGGATTTGCGCTAACTTCCTATTGTACCGTGACCGTGACGTACTGTATGATAACTTATAACCTCTTCAAAGCCCAGACATGATGGAAAGAAGAATAACAATGGACTTTTAATAGGGTAAGATGGTAAGAAATATTCAGAGCTCGTATTCACTACAACATTATCATACATTTAGGAAATTAAATGAGGCCAAGCGTTATACTATTGAGTACAATTCATTCCTTCGTTAACCAAACTCCTGGTAGTGTAATAGGAAGTTAATTTATTTTTCTTCATCAACATTGAAAAGCAAATAATTTTATTTCTTTACTGTAAATTTAAAATGGACATTTCAAATCTCATCTTATTGTTAATCTTGATATCTGCGATTATCTGTAATTCAACCGCAAGTGCTAACGACAACGGCAACGACAGTGACCGCCGACAACAAAATTCAAAAGCTGAAGAATTGTCATTATGTTTAAAATCGGAGGGTGGGCCGGAACTCCTTGGACGCCGAGAAAATTCGAAAGAATACCAAAATTTGAATTATCAATGGAATACCAAGCAAGGTATAATTCAACCCCTGGCCTACATCCTCCCCAAAAATTCAAAGAAAGTTCAAATTGCAATCAAATGTGGAAGAAAATTAAATATCAAAATGGTTCCCAAGAGTGGAGGACATTCCTATGAAAAATATAGTTTCGGAGATCGAGCTAAAGTGGTCATTGACCTTCGAAGATTGACCTTTGTCGCCATTGACCCAAAAACAAAAACTGCAAGTGTTGGTGCAGGAATGCTTATGGGTCCTCTATATTGGAAACTCTGGAACTCGACGAGTGGAAAATTTGGAATTCCAGGTACGAATTGTCCAACGGCTGGGATAGGTGGAGTGGCACTGGGTGGTGGATTAGGATTTTGGTCAAAACGTTTTGGATTAACATCAGACAATGTCCTTGACTTTGAATTTGTTGACCCACAAGGTCAATTACTTGTCGTGAGTGAAAAAACCAATCCAGATTTATTTTGGGCGCTGCGTGGGAGTTGTGGCGGGAATTTCGGAATTGTGACAACATTCAAATTCCGAATAAGAGATGTCTCTAATTTTTTGGTGATGAATATTGAACTCAGTTACGATCCCAGCATGTTTACAAAAGTATTTAAATCATGGCAATCGTTTAATCACAAGATAAGGGAGAAGAAAATGTATACACAATTAACATTGCTGCGAGACAGAATTTTAGTAATAATTGTGGATGTAAATATGTCACCCATACATGCCTCTTCTCTACTCGAATATTTCCCAAAATTTGGTACGGTCGGAAACACCTCAACTATTTCTTGGATGAATTTCATTGAATTTGTTACGCATACGTCAGATATTAAAATCCAAAATCCGGAAGATTTGAGCAGTGTGGTTCGGAAAGATAATCCACGTATTAGCTTCAGAGCAAAATCATATTATGCTAGTAAACTACTGACGGATGCAGAGATTCAAATTTTGAATCCGATACTTAGCAAAGTACCAGATGGAATTTTTATAGAGTTTGATTCATATGGTGGTGTCATAAATAGAGTGCCTAGTGCTGCCACCGCCTTCGTTCATCGAAACTCATTGTACTGTGTTCAAGTTGGGATCGAAACACCAAGTTCTGATCAGAGTGCCGCCGATTTGGAGTGGATAAACCGACTGGATGCTGCCTTGATAAAGACATTGGACAATGGAGAGTCTTACCAGAATTACATTGATGCAGAGTTACCGTACCCAACTTATTTAAAACGGTACTACGGGAGCAATCTAGCGAGACTTGTGGAAATTAAAATTAAAATTGATCCAGATAATTATTTTGAATTTGATCAATCAATTCCATTGGTTTGTCCCTAATTTTCTTTAGCATTGTAACATTGTTAAATATATGTAAATGTTAATGCCTAGCCGATAATTTGCTGGTGGTCTATTTCTTCAAAATGCATTGAGCTAGAGCCTATTGAACTCTAGTGCACTGCACTCTCCACCTTCCCTTGTGGTTGTATGTCATGGCCAACTAAATATGCAACACCTTTGTGAAAGCTAAATCTTGAATTATGAGGGAAATAAAAATAACAGTGGTTGACATGTCTTACTACATCATGCATTCATTTCTTTCGACAGTGAGTGCTCCTAGTAATTTACAACTACACTCAGTCAGTCCTTTCTTTAAGTGATTATCTTGTTTTCCTACTCATTTCCAAGGCACCTGGACAACCCTGCTCGCCTTACGAGGTAGGCCAATAGTCCCTGTCAACAAATTGAAAATTGTTGATTTTTCACGCCGGAGTCCAAATACATTAGTCAGAAGGGAGTTTGGACTCCGGCAGTTAGCATTTGTTGACATCGGACATTTGTTGACATTTTCAAATATCAACAAAAATTAGAAATTCCAAAATTTGTTGATGCGGTATTGGCCTACCTGGTAGGGAAAGAGGAGGAGTCTAAAATACCTTGCTCATTTCTATCGACGGTGAGTGGTTGACATGACATTACTGCCTCATTCATTTCCTTCGACGGCGAGTAGTTGACGTGCGTTACTGTTTAATTCTTTTGATGACGTGAGGTTGACATGCCTTACTGCTCATTTCTTTCGACGGTCAGTGGGTTGAGGTCATTCATATACCGCCTGTGCTTGTCACAGTTTATTATTAAGTTAATATTATGTAAAAAATAATTTCTACGCAGACGTCGCTATTGAGACAAGGGTACTTACAAACAACGTGAAATTAGCTTTGCGCTATGAACTGATTGAGGGACACAAGAAATGTTTCAAATTTCCGGTTAACCAGATTGTACCAAGCGGGCTGGAATTCACGGATTCACTGGCTTCCATTATGACCGATTTGCCATAATGGAAACTGAAAAACTTATGTATTTGGGACCTTGTACTTTCTTTGATTGATATATGGGTACTTGCACTATAGCGCACCGGCACGATACATTATGCCATCACCGTGTCTTACCTTATCAAAGTCAAGACATGATGAAACTGACAATGGACTTTTAATAGGGCAAAAATTATTCAGAGCTTACGTTCGTTCTCAGAATTTGTGATATTAAATGAGGCCAAGCTAAGTTGTGTTGTGAGTACAATTCATTCAATCTCTTGACTCCTGTGTTATTTTGTGTTTTATTTCATTTATATTGAAAGAAACACAATTGTTCTTTTTGTATACCAAAACCACAATGGGCATTTTATTTCTCATCTTAATATTGATATCAGCAACCGTGAGCGACAACGACAACGTGAGTGACCTCCGACGACAAAATTCAAAAGCTGCTGACGAATTGTCATCATGTTTAAAATCAGAGGGTGGGCCAGAACTCGTTACAAGCAAAGATAATTCTAAGGAATACCAAAATTTGAATTATCAATGGAATACCAGGCTAGGTGTAATTCAACCCCTGGCCTACATCCTACCAAAAAATTCAAAAGAAATTCAAACTGCAATCAAATGTGGAAGAAAATTAAATATCAAAATGGTTGCCAAGAGTGGAGGTCATTCCTTTGAGAAATATAGTTTCGGAGATCAAGCTAAAGTGGTCATTGACCTTCAAAAATTGACCTCTGTTGTAATTGACCCAAAAACAAAAACTGCAAGTGTTGGTGCAGGAATACTTATGGGTCCTCTATATTGGAAACTCTGGAATTCTACGAGTGGAAAATTTGCAATTCCAGGGACGTCTTGTCCAACGGCTGGAATTGGTGGCGTGACACTGGGTGGTGGACTAGGATTTTGGTCGAAACGTTATGGATTAGTATCGGACAATGTCGTCGAATTTGAATTTGTGGATCCACAAGGTCAACTCCTTGTCGTGAATGAAAAAACCAATCCCGATTTATTTTGGGCGCTGCGTGGGAGTGGTGGCGGGAATTTTGGAATTGTAACAAAATTCAAATTCAGATTACGAGATGTCTCTAAGTTAATTGTGACTAACATTGAACTTAATTATGATCCCAGCATGTTTGCTCAATTGTTTAAATCATGGCAAGCATTTAATCACAAAATAAGGAAGAAGAAAATGTTTACACAATTGGCATTGTTCCGAGACCGAATTCTTGTAATAATCGTGGATGCACATTTATCGCTCCTAGATGTCTCTGCTGTATTAGAATATTTTCCAAAATATGGTACTGTTGGAAATACCTCAACTATTTCTCGGATGAATTTTATAGAATTTGTTGCACATAGTACGCCTGATATTAAAATTCAAAATCCAGAAGACTTGGGAAGAGTGGTGCGGAAAGATAATCCACGTCAGAGCTTCAGAGCAAAATCATATTACGCTAGTAAACTATTGACGGATGCAGAGATTCAAATTTTGAAGCCGATACTTAGCAAAGTACCAAACGGAATTTTTATTGATTTTGATTCATATGGGTTCTTGATAAATAAAGTTCCAAGTGCTGCCACTGCCTTTGTTCATCGAAATTCATTGTATTCTGTTCTGGTTGGGGTTGAATCCCCAAGTTCTGAACAGAGTGCCGTCACGTTGTGGGTGAACCGACTGGATGCTGCCTTAATGAAGACATTGGACAATGGAGAGTCTTATCAGAATTACGTGGATGCGGAGTTGCCATATCCGACGTATTTAAAACGGTTCTACGGGAGCAATCTGGAGAGACTTGTGGACATTAAGAATAAAATTGATCCAGATAATTATTTTGAATTTGATCAATCAATTCCATTGTCTATATAACAATTTTAATTAAAAAATTAGATAGTTTTTCCGTTGTTTGCAAGATTGTTAAATATAATGTTTAGCCGATAATTTTCTGATGGTTTCATATATGAGAGAAATAAAATGGTTAACAGCACTTAATGAATTGACACATTGATTGGTTTATTTATTGAATGAATTGTATCAATTTTAATCGTTTTTGACAACAAATCGAGCATGAAGTGTTCGATTAAATAAAAACACATAAAAATTAAAACCACTTTTTTAACCTAGTTTTCAATATTTGATTAACATGCAAATGATTATGCTCCAATTGTTCTTATATTGTCTTAAGTTCGCTACCTGTTAATATTTTAGTTACAATTAAAACCGAGTAATATTTGATGGTAAAGTTAGCGGGATGGACTGTTCAAACACAAAATAATTATCTTGATCAATTTTATTCTTAATTTCCACAAGTCTCGCTAGATTCCTCCCGTAGTACCGTTTTAAATAAATCGGATACGGCAACTCTGCATCCACGTAATTCTGATAAGACTCTCCGTTGTCCAATGTTTTCATCACTTCAGCATCAAGAGTCCGCACCCACAATTCAGCGATTCGATCATTGGCTGCTGTTCTGATCCCTACTTGTACGCAATATAATGAATTTCGATGAACAAATGCAGTGGCATCACTCGGCACTTTATTAATCTCTCCCCCATAAGAATCAATGGTAACAAAATTCCCTTTTGGAATTTTGCTAAGTATCGGCTTCAAAATTTTGATTTGGTTGTCCGTGAGTAATTTGCTTGCATAATAAGATTTGGCTCGGTAACTGTGTTGAGGGTTATCTTTCCGCACAACGTTTTTTAAGTCTGTCGGAGTACTAAATTTTATATTGGCTGTGAGAATAACAAAGTCAATAAAATTCATCCAAGTCACAGCGTGAGTATTGCCAGTTTTTAATTTTGGGAAATTTTTCCGTATAGCAGTGACCTCTTTGGGAGTCAAATTTAAATCCACGATCCTTACTCTGATTCGCTCTGGTGAAATTGTCAATTTTGCAAATGTTGGTTTATCCTTGATTTTGTAATTATATGCTTGCCAGGATTTAAACACTTTTTTAAACATATTGGGATCATAATTGAGTTCAATGTTGGTCACACGGAAATTAGAGACATCTAGTAGTCGGATTTTGAATTTTGTTACAATGCCAAAATTCCCGCCACCACTCCCACGCAGAGCCCAAAATAAATCTGGATTGGTTTTTTTATTCACGATAAGGATTTCACCTTGTGGGTCCACAAATTCAAATTCAAGGACATTGTCCGATACTAATCCATAACGTTTTGACCAAAATCCTAAACCTCCGCCAAGTGTCACGCCACCTATCCCAGCCGTTGGACAGGACGTCCCTGGTATTCCAAATTTTCCATTCGTAGAATTCCAGAGTTCCCAGTATAGTGGACCCATAAGCATTCCTGTACCAACTGCTACAGTTTTTGTTTTTGGGTCAATTGTGACAGCGGTCAACTTTTGAAGGTCAATGACCACAGTGCGTGGACCACCGAAACTATATTTTTCATAAGAATGGCCTCCACTCTTGGCAACCATTTTAATATTTAATTTTCTTCCACATTTGATTGCAATTTGAACTTCCTTTGAATTTTTAGGGAGGATGTTGGCCAGGGGTTGGATTACACCGAGTCGTGTATTTGTATTCCATTGGTAATTTAAAGTTTGGTATTCTGTAGAGTTAATGTTGTGTTCAACGAGAGATGCCGTCGACTCTGGACCTCCCTCCAGTTTTAGACAAGATATTAATTTCTCAATTTGTGAAGCTTGTGGTGGTACTGGTTGACTGGTGTTTTTGTTTTCCAAGGCTAATCCAAACTCAGTGATCAAGATAAGAACGTACAATAATAATATGTGCATTATAAGAAAACAAGAATTCGTTAATATTATGCTTTTCAATTTAGATATCGTGTTGGCTAAATAACTAACAGCCTTACGATCAACGAGAAAGAGAAAAAAATAAAATATTGCATGGCATCATGGCATGGTCTGCATACTGCATGGTTTCGCTTGAGAATTTGAACACAACTAAATAATTTTATCACAATCGACTGTTTATTAAAAGCCATTGTTCATATTTTTTTATTATCATGCATTGCATTTAGAAAAGGTAATAAATTCTGACGTGCCGTGCCTGTAATAGAGTTAATGCATATGTACATGCGTCTTGTGACTTTAATTTTCTGCATGAGTCCTAAGTCTAATAGAAAGAGGCGATTCTCAGCTTTAAGTGAATGCCAATGTGTGTGTTATTACTTGTAACTTGTAATAATATAATATAATCATATAATCATGGGAATTCCACTGCTAACAGTTAATTGATAGTTTAATTAATTAATTAATTAATTAATTATATTAAACATTGATCCAATTTGTTAGCTGTCGCGACTGTAACCGCAAATCCGCAACCATACTGTACACTGCAGGCAGGACAGGACGTACGCAATTAAACGATTAAGCGGTTAACGAATATGAAGAAATCCACAGGGTGGTTCATAACCTATGTCATTCCTTTGCCTCTCCGCATGGGTTAATTTTTGGTGGATTTGCATACGCATTAACCATTAGTTCATAGTTCCATACGTTTGTTCTGTGGAACGTGATCATTTGTCTCACCCTATAGTAGTATGAGGCGGTGGTATGGTAATAGAATGGTTATATGGTCCACCCTGTACTTTACTTCCACTGTGTTAACATACTTTCCGCTCCTCTTAATGCAAACCAGTCAATAAACATTATTGTCTGCCTGCCTTATCGTGAGTTGTGTTCTGAATACTCCGAAGCACAATTATTCGGACTGAATTTTCATCCATGTTGTTAGGTTGAAAAATTAACTTCACTTAAAAAAATTTATTCACTTACTAAAAATTTGAATTTAATTCTCATTCTTTTTTATAAAATCGTGTGCAAAAATACTAAAAGTATTTATTGCCTGAGAGAGAGCGCAGCCAGAAAACTGCAAAAAAATAAGTAAGTCATTTGGAAATCACGACATTTTTCTTAAAACAACTTGCCTAGTTTTTTTTAATTTTATCAGAAGTGAGTCTTTAAAAAAATTAATTAATTTTTTAGGATCTAGAATAAATATGGGTGAAGAGAATACTCCATTGTTCGGGTACGGAACACCTGCAGAGAAGGCTGGAAAAGAATGCAGTGTAATCCTCATAGCTTGTTTTTCAATACTATTCATCATAATTGGAATAGTTTACGATGATGATTGTTCTGGACAACCAAATCTGGGTCAATTGTTCACACTGGCTGGATCAATATCTCTTGTCATCAGTCTTTTGGAATTTCTCACTGTGTCTGGTTGTATTAATCCTGCCTATGAAGAAATGCAGCCAACTACATTGGGAAGAGTAGTCAGAGGTTTGTCCTGTCTCTTCATGTTGGCGGAATTGGCGGTTTTCATTTATCTATGTGTTCTGGTTTACACATTATGTCCATATGTGGATTATGAGGACAAAATGAGTCAATTTTATTGTGACCGAACACTTTATTTGACAGTTTTTCTTGCCCTTACGATTTCATTGGGTTTAGGTGCACTCGGAATTATTGTTGCTATATTAGTTTATCTTTGTACGCATTTCTGTACTTAATCTGTAATTAATAGACATAGATTTTTTTTATTTATCTAATTATGTGTGATTAATTTTTTATACGTATTTTAGGTTTAGTATACTATGTGTAAGTTGAACTTTTTATAATATGAAGTTATGTAAATAATGAATGAATTCAAATATTATGTACAAATAAATAAATGCAACAATGGCTCACTTTGTAAGTATTGTAAGTACAACCTAATAAGCCTCCAGTTTCATTCTTATCATGCATTTTCTAATTACATATTTGACTTGTATGAACTTAAGGGAAATTGGCAATGTTACAGACATTTTGTTCAACAAAATCTTCGAAATTCGCTACTCATTCTGAGAATCCTAAAAATTCAGCCTACGTAAGATTTCATAGAGAATAAAAAATAAAATATGTAAACATTTTTTTTAGTGCTTTAAGAATCAGAATTCTTATTAGCATTCCAAATTCCATCCAATCGTTCCTAAAAAAAACTAACTAGAAATATATGAAATTATGCATAGCAATCCGATGAACGTTTCGTCAAACCCGAAAATCAGAGTCATTTTAATTTTACATGCCATTCAAACACGTAATTCTTGTATTATGTGAAAGCATACACTCTGAAACTACCGAACTGTGTTTTTTTCAACCTTGCACTAGAGGGGTGCTAAAAAGTATGAAATTAGAGCTGTGAATTTCACATTGACTTGTTTAAAGTTGAATTAATCAATCAGCCTATAGATATAAAATTACACTTCGTTGCTCATAATTCAATAAATACTGCTAACCACTAATTAACCATCACTCTCTTAAGTCCAAGTCTTAAGTACGTAGACATGTCCGGTCTGACCTGGCGTGATTGGAAGATAATTAAATGCGTGGACTGATAATAACTAATTTACAAATCAATTAATTAATTAATTAATTAGTGTACACAAAAGTGGTACAGCTATATAAATAGTGGTCAACCAAGATGAGATTATTAATTTCGTCGCATTACACTTGCCTTACCAATTAATTAATTACTCTAATCCGCATTAAGACTAAGACAATTAGACAATCACAGGCCAGGCGTTCATCCGTTCAATTTCATCATACTATTCCTACTCGTTATTCAACAGTAGAGGAAGAAATTCATACGAGTCTTAATTACACAAACCAAAAATAATAACAAGGTAACAGACGTGTATTAAAAATTAAAAAATTATTTTGAAAATCTTGTTAGTTTTTGTTTAAAATTTTATTAAAATCACGAAACGCAAACTTAAATATTTTTCCGACATTAATTTGTAGAATTATGGGTGGAGAAAAAGAATCCCTTGTATCCTCAACTGCTAAAAAGGCTGGGAGAGGATGTTCAACAGTTCTCGGAGCAGCCTTCTCCATTTTCTTCATTATCATTGGAATCATGTCTCAAGATGAATGCCCTGGTGAACCCAGTCTTGGCCCATTGCTTGCAATCATTGGGTCATTGGCTCTTCTTCTCTCTGCAGTGGAATTGGGAAAAGTATCTGGATGCATTCACAGCGAGACTGAAGCTGAATACATGAAAGGAAAGCTTGGAAAAGTATTTGGATGTGTGTCCGGCTTCCTCGTGATCATTAAAGTTATTCTGATGATCTATCTTTGTGTCGTGGTCTACGCACTCTATCCAAATGTGAATTATGATGATCCTACGAATGAATATTATTGTAACAAATTACTATTCTTGACAATTTTCTGGGGTATTACGATTTTATTGCCTTTTATAGGAATTGGAATTGTATTTTTATGTTTACTATGGTGTCGCTTACACGGCAAGCCACCTCAATCTGAATGAATAAAAAATGTTTGATATTCATCTCAATAAAGTTGTCTAGAAAATGCACACATTTCGATTCATTTTTCATGCATGATTTAATACGAATATTACCTGATGAAGTTAAAATTGAGGGAACGAGGACGAATTACCATTAATTTTGAAACACCCTGTACATGTAGTAGTATTAAGTACCCTTGACTATGCAATATGGGAATGACGGAATGAGTATGAGCTGATGGGTGTCGTCATTCCTTCGTTACATTAAACTATTGAGGGAGGGTCCCTTTTACACCACTGTCGTCTCCCTTTTAAAAAATCATGTTCCTTTTAAGTTTTGCTCACAACACAACGACAACAGTGTACTTTGGTTTTTTTAGTGTAAATTTTTTCATGACGATCAAGAATCCTAAATTATTCTAAAAACGAGTAAAATTGGTTTAATATTGGAGATTATACAAGTTAGGGAAATCAAATTACGATTACAAATTCGTATGGTCTAATTTTTTTTTTCAATATGTCAAAATTCCTTTGAATTATTTTTCGTTTTGTAAATTAGAGCAACCAGGAGTAGGACGATAATAAAATTAATTATAAGACTTGGAGCAAACGAGATCACGCGGAGCCTCATGAAGTCTAAGATGCAGGTATTATTTTTAATTTTGATTTGTGACCCGACAAATAATAATTGAGAACTAAATTAAGATTTTGATCTATTCATTAGACAAAATTATGGATTCTGATTTTGTACTTCATTCACGGTGTCCACAAATGTATTGGTAAGTATCGTCCCATAATCCCATACTGTCAACACACCCATAGGTTAAAATTTTCTGAATACCAGCAAACGGTATCTAAGAGATTTCCGGTGGCCAATTCGTCTTGGACAGTTAGTGTTTTCTTCTTTGACACATACAGGTCTGTGGTGCCTACAATGCAAAACAGAGTTTAATGGGACGGGATGTGTGAAAGGTGGAAAAGAATGGTCAAGAGAGTGCTATGATGACTCGGGTTACCAAATAGCTTGTTACCAACGATTTAAGGAAGCTGATGGCGGTAATTATTTTAATTTCAAAGCTTAAACAGATTAAACTTGCCATGATTTGGAGTTCAAGTGGTTTTTATTTTTATAGGGCCAATCGTCTGGCGTGGTTGCATGCCAATGTATTCGGGGGGGGCCCGAATGCCACCCATTACGATTCAGCCCTGGAAAAGTCTGTTACTGTCTCACCGATAACTGTAACATGGACCCGTATATTCCTCCTGAACAGGAGGATCAAAATGCATCGGAAGAGACACGTATTATTTGGCCCGTTGTCGTCAGCGCATCAGCAGTGGTTGTTACAATTACTATTATGATTACTATTATCATGTACTTTCCAAGATACCGCTCAAATACGGGGAATGAAATCGGGTCTCTGTCAGTAGATACATTTGTCTAGCACCCTTACACACTGCTTGTTGATTTTCTGATTCTTACAATTTCATTGTATTCAATATAATTTGGAATTATATTTCTGAATAAATTTGTGTACATAATTGCATAACATGACTTAATTGTCTGAATGAACATGTGCTTGATGATTCCAGATTAAGTTATATTATACAAAATGTACATCTCGGTTTTCTTGCTTCCACCACATAATTTAAAATATACTAGATCATCACAATTATTTGAATAAATTCATTACAGTGTCGGTACATTTTCTTTCTTTCGAAATTCAGATTTAGATATTAGTTGCGATTTACGCAGCCTTTATCGTTTCGCCATTGTTAATGTAAAACTCAGTTTTGCACGAGTTCACTAGTGTTATTTTATTTATGGTATAAATTACTGGGTGGATATTATGATCCGAAATATGAAAATACTACACACATCCGTGCGTGATCTGTGATTGTGAATTGTGACCTGTTTAAATTATTGGGACAGTAAAAATTCTCCACAAAATGTGTATCTTAATCTTGAGTGTTCCGAACACTCCGAGTCTTAGTGCAGAGTTTACCGCATACGCATGCATACTTATTAATCACCCTGTACAGGATGTACCCATTAATGCGATGAAATGTCATGAATTTGTGTACAAGTGTACATGTACTATTATTTCCTTTTACTAAAGTAAAGATAAGATAAATATGTGCACCACATAACTTCCTCAGTGTGTAAACGTGTGTATTTACTGACATTCATAAGTTAAGCTGCCTTCAAATCCAAAGATGTAAATAGAAGCACCTCCCTGTCCCTTTCTTTTTTTCCTTATAGAAATAGAATTTTTTTTTTGCCCTTGTCCCTTGAATACAAATCCTTAAAATCTGTAGTGCCTTCTGCCTATGCAATATACGCGTGAGACACTCACTCACATGCATGCAGAAGACAGGATCACAACAAAATCCAAGCCAAGCCACGTCAATTTTCACAAGTAATTTGAAGTGCACGTTGTCATTATTTTCATCAGTGATACTTCATTTAATTTAAATTAACACTACGTATACTTCACAATTGGTAAGATAATCATTTGAAAATATACATAAATAACCATGTTTTCTTTTAATTAATTATTTACAATTATAAATTAGAAATTGAAATTATTTTATTCGTCATACCTAGGGCAAAAAATATTTTCAGCAAGTGAAAATGTCCAACACCAACAATGGTGCCGTTCCACTACCAGTTTCTGGCACCCAAGAAAAAGACCACAACAATTTTCAGAATAGATTTTGGAAACTTTTTCAAAATGGAGAGATGTGTGACGTCACACTGATTGTAGGAGAAAAGAAGGAAATCATCAGAGCCCACAAAGTTGTTTTGGCTGCAGCGTCCAAAGTTTTCAAAAAGTATTTTACTGAGGACCAAGGGAAGAATAATGGACTCGTCATTTCTAACCTGGAACCTCAGGTTCTTCGAATTTTTCTTGAGGTTTGTGGAATTTAATTTATTACTTTAATATTTTAATTTGTTTATTTAAAAAAAATGTTAATTAATCTGTGTTTTATTATTTAAGAGTGAACATCTCGGATTTTATATCATTTGTTTTTTAATTTCAGTTTGTGTACACTGGACATAAAAATTTTGAAATGAAGGATGTCATTCCAGTCCTCAATACTGCCAGATATTATTCAGTGCCAGAACTAGAGGCCGTTTGCGAAAAATTACTGAAAACCGGCTTGACTGAGCAAACCGCACTTGTCATTTTTCAACAAGCTATTCTGTACGGGGAGAAGGATTTGGAAGAAGCTGCCAAGAAAACTCTTTGTCGGTAAATTAATCAGCACCAAATATAAAAATTAATTATTTTAAAATTGAAAATTATGAATATTTAAAAGTTGTGATACAATTTAACCAAGTTGTTATAAACTTTTTTATTTGTCCAGATTTGCCAACAATATTATTGAAACGGATGAATTCTTGGAAGTTGGTGAGGACTGTCTTTTGAAATTCCTTGGAGACGATGGGTTGACAGTTAAAAGTGAATTACAAGTTTTTGATGCTTTGATCAGGTAATCAAAATCAAAATACTTGCTACTTATTGAAATCTTCAAATTCTTGCAATTCAACTTTGTTTTTTTTTACCTTTTATTTTTTTAGATGGGCCAAAGCCGAATGTAAACGTCAAGGCGTGGTCGTGACCTCAAAATATTGTCGATCCCATCTTGAGAAACTGATCCCCCTCATCCGATTCCCACAAATGGATGAGGGAGATTTTGCTCTCAAAGTTGCACATGGACAGATTCAAGTTTTGACACAAGAAGAACTTCTTTCTGTTTATTTCTACCAAAAGATTCCAGTGGAACGCAGGTAATTGATTATGCGAATGAATTATTCAACTACCTAACAAAATTCAATTAATCATTTTTTATTATATTGAAGGTCCGAAGTGCCAGCTGGTTTGTTCAATCCAAAACCAAGACGATACATTGAAAACGTCACGTTGAAGGTAAGCTCGTGCAATCTTGAGATCAATGAAGTATATAATTTCTGGATAATCTCTACTGCACAAATTCAATCTTCCCGGTTAGTAATTTCACAAAACCGTTATTCTAAAACATCTACGAACCCCATCGACCGTCGTAGAATTTAAAAGATTATAATTTCAACCTGCACTTTCTTATTCTTTCAGATTCGTGTTAATTTATTGAATGGCGATTGTCTGAATTTGAATGTGAAGCCGTCTGATACAATTCTGAGCTTCAAGAAAAATCTTGAGGAAAAGGGTACGTGCTCGAAAATAAAATATGCTTTCTAAAATATGTGAAAATAATTTGCTTTATAAATTCAGCGAAATTAATGTGTTTTTCTTTTTTAAATTCTCAGTTCGAGGTTTACCAAACGCGCAGGCACAAGTTCTTACATTCCGTGGGAAAATACTTGAGGACGGACAAAATCTTCTAGACTGTGACATTCTGAAGGACTCAACTCTTCAGTATCTGAAATACTGGGATGCCCAAGTTCAACTTCACCAATTAACTTGCCGTAGAATTCAAATTTCTGTCCGTACTTTAAGTGCAGGGACAATCACATTGCATGTTCATCCGTCAATTTCCATTGAACAACTCAAAGCCAACATTTGTGCCGAGACTGGAATTGATTCATCCAACCAACGCCTTATTTATTCTGGACTACAACTCGAAAACGGTTTTATACTTTTCCAGTATGGCGTGGTCAATGGGGTAGTGATTCATATGGTTAGCGTTGAACATTTGGCTGACCAATAATTAAATTCAACCTACAGTTTCTTACAATTTCTGCACGTTTTCGTTTTGTATTTTCTGGACTATTTGAGTAATTTTCCTTGGCTCTTGTTTCTCATGACTGGCCATACTTTTTCAATGTTTCGATTTTATTTCAATTTTTTCTACGCTACTTTTATTTGACTTGGTCGACTGAGTTGTACAAGATAATCTACGTGTTAAATAAAATTGTCCGTTTCCGGGAACCATCTAAATTTTGTTCTAATATATTTTTTTACAAATTCGTTTACTGTCGCCTGTCTTGTGTTTACTAACTGCTTAATTACCAATACTCTGTCACTTGAATACACTTGAAATATCTGTAGCATCGGCCCATAACCTTTTCTGCAATATGCCACACTCTCAAGCCAACCAATTTAATATCACTCAATTTGTGTTTACTTCGTGAGTACGATGAGAATTACAAAAAGATAAGGAGTTTATCTGTCTAGTCAATTTGTCATGTAAATAAGAAAACGAACAGAAGCGAGACACAAAATTCATTACAAAAGTTTGACTGGGATTAAAAAATTGTTAAAAAAATTGTAAAGAATGACAGGTGGAGGAATTCATCTTGCGGATTCGCCGTGACGAGAGTACAGCACACATTAATGTACAATTATAATAAAACTCGGCTATGAAATGATGAAAATTGTATGTTTATTTAATCCGAGAAACAGCACAAAACTTTTAAAAATTTAAACATCTTTCTCAGAACTTCTTAATTATCTTTCATGGAACTCAACTGTACTAGTACATACATACTATAGTCAATTTCATCGTCTCATTCGCTGACAACTATATAGGTTCTTTAAATTTTTCCCAAAAAATCAAAACGCAATCAGACCAAAAGTACCCAATAAAAGGAGCTCAATTCTGGCCTAAATGTCCAATGCCGACTAAATGAATAACATCTCCATCTTGAACGTTGTATTGATCGAGAGTATAACCATCATCGAGTTGAAGTCCGGAATGAATGAGACGTTGTTTAGAAGGGTGAAGTCCAGTCTTCGGTTGAATCATGCCCTTCAAACCTTCAATTGAAATCCCAGAGCCGACCTCTACAGTGATAGTTCCTTCGTTTAAAGTACGAACTGAAATCTTAATCCTCCGTCCATCATCACTCTCAATATGTTTGTTGGCTTGAATTTTATCAGTCACAGTGAGACATTGCAAGTATGACTCTTTCAAAATGTTACAATCCAAAAGTGTTTGTTCGTCGTGAAGGGCTTGTCCATGGAAAGTAAGACTTTGTTGATTTGCAGGAATTCCAACTGTAAAATTAAAACAAAATATGCATGCTTATCAAATGCATTCAATTTATTTTATTTGAGCAAATTAATTTGGGCTTGTCAAGAAGGAATTCCTGGCCTAACCTGGAAATAAAATTTCACATGAAGTTATATTATAGAAACGTATGATAATAAAAGCGAAGCCTTACCATTCGCCTGAATTTTTTCCTTCACGTTCGAAATCGTATCCTTTGGCGTCATCACCAAAGTCACGCTCTTTCCAGTCAGTGTTTTCACATGAATCTGTAATATTAATTTGAATATTAAAATATTTACATGATATAACCCTGGTTGTAACAAATTTGAATTATAATGTGTGGATTTTACCTTAAAACTGACATTTTCTATATATCGTCTTGGTTTACAATTGAACAATCCAGAGGGAACTTCAGACCTTAATTTAAAAAAGAAAAAACATTTGTAACATATAAGATATATATCGACCATAAAATACAAACATATTAACTCCAATACCTCCTCTCCGTTGGAATTTTGTGATAGAACCAAACTGAGAGAAGTTCTTCTTGCGTAAGAACTTGGATTTGTCCATGAGCAACTTTCAAAGCAAAATCTCCTTCATCCATTTGTGGGAATCGGATGAGGGGAATCAGTTTCTCAAGATGAGAACGACAGTATTTTGAAGTTGTCACCACACGTTGTCTTTGACACTCTGCCTTGGCCCATCTAAAATATATGTATTATGTATATCGTTTAACTAACTTAGACACGTTAATTCACAATCGCCAAAATGATTGCCTGGCACTACTGGCCTAAACCACGAATATTTTTCTTTAACGGGTTCACAGCCAATACCTGATCAAAGCATCGAAAACTTGGACTTCACTCTTGACCGTCAAATCATCGTCTCCAAGGAATTTCAAAAGACACTCTTCACTCACTTCCAAGAATTCATCGGTTCCAATAATTTTGTGTGCGTACCTAATCAAAGTAAATCAATTAAAAATATTCCTGTCATTCAAAAATAAATTCTATTTTCTTTCTAATATCAAAATTATTACCGTAACACTGTTTTTTTGGCGGCGTCTTCTAAACCCTTCTCACCGTATTGAATCGCTTGCTGGTACAGCATTAGTGCATTTTGTTCCGTCAGAGCATTCTTTAGTAATTTTTCACAAACAGTCACTAACTTTGCCACTTGATAACTTTTGGCTACATCCATCACTGGATGTAGCCAAATCCAAGATCCTTGGACTCAAATGACTCTTCTCCAGTGTACACAAACTAAAATTTTATGTTAAAGAATTTATTAATCCCCAATTAATCTATTAATCTCTCTAATTAACGACCTCTCAAAACGTGATTTAAAATATATTGTTAAAAATACCTTAAGAAAGGAATGAAAAACGTCTGGTTCCACTGCGGAAATGATGATATCATTCTTAACTTCACCTCCAGTAAAATGTTTTTTAAAAACTGGAGATGCTGCAGCCAAAATGACTTTGTGTGATTTGATTCTTTCTTTCTTTTCTCCAACAATAAATGTCACATCACTCAATTCTCCACTTTGAAAAAGATTCCAAAATCTATTCTCAAAAGTGGCTGGTTGAATTCCTACGGATGGTGGTTTGGTTTGACTCCGCCAGTCACTGGAATTGGCCATCTTCCTTTAGAATTTTTAAGTCAAATTCAGCTCAGTCAGGCAAAATTGTGTAATGAATTTTGTGTCTTCCTTCGCCGTCTTGTTTTAATTTACAAAAAGGAAAACGATTCAATATAGTTTCGAATATGAAAATAATTCAAATGAAAATGTGGTGCGCCTATATATTATTATTGCTATTACGATTCAGCCAAAAATAGTATAGTCATTTCTATCAACGACAAACTCTGTATAATAAGTTTGTTCTCGAGTTCAACCTGAATGTACAGATAAAATTCTTATCTTATCACATGTCGCTGCATAATGGCGACCGAACGATAACAGTTTTTATTGTACTACAGTGAAAAAAGCACAGGAGAGGGTCAAGAGGTGCAGTAAGAATAGAATATAAACTAGTATGACCAAAAAAGCATTTCATGTAAAAGTAAGTTTTTAATTAGAAGTACAAAGTGCATATTTCACCTTCTACTTTTAGTCCAATGCTGTCTTTTCCTTGTACGATTGCTGTTTTTTTTTTTGAAGAAAACACTCGCGACTGTTGAAATTAATGATAATATTTAAACCTCAAAAATTAATGTAATGTTGTGTTGTAGTGAGAAAGGCGCAAATGAAATGCTCATACACTTAATACTAAAAACAACCATACATAGGTAATACAATATGCAAATGAGTGGGTCAGTCTTTAGGGCTTCCAGTCATCTCAATTCTCAATACTATTATTTCCCTTCACCTTCTATTTTTAATCACCTACCCTTTTCCATGTAGGATTAAAAACAACTTGGTGGAGTTTGCATGTTATTTGTATGTAACGATCGGAGCAGCGGTTTTGAAATATAATAAAAAAAACTAAAGCAAAACTACTCGAGTGGATAGCAATGTGGACTTGATTGTAAAATTTACAAATAATTCTCACATTCAAAATTCCCAAAAGGTATATAGACAAAAGTTCTTTGTAATACTTTGAATAGGATCCATTTGTATTAAAGAAAAGAATACAAAGAAAGATGTCCGATTCCAATAAATGGCGGAGTCAAATTAAAACTTCATCCATGGGAATTGACCCAGTCAATTTTGAGAATAGATTTTGGAATATTTTTCAAAGTGGAGAATTGAGTGATGTGACTTTGATTGTTGAAGAAAAGAAAGAAAGAATCAAATCACACAAAGTAATTTTGGCTGCAGCATCTCCAGTTTTTAAAAAATATTTTACTGGATGGAAAATTATGAATGAACTCGTCATTTCCACAGTGGAACCAGACATTTTTCGTTCGTTCGGAAAGGGTTAAGGTACAATTTTTTTAACCATGATTTTATTTAATGTTATAACATTTTGAGAGGTAATCGCAGTTAACAGATTTTTTAATATAAAATCCTAGTTCGTGTACACTGGAGAAGAAACAATTATTGAACCCAAAGATGTCATTCCAGTGATGAATGCAGCCAAATATTATCAAGTTCAAAAGCTTGTTACTATTTGTGAGAAATTACTGAAGAATGCTCTGACGGAACAAAATGCACTCGTCATGTACCAACAAGCCATTCAATACGGTGAGAAGGATTTGGAAGGCTCTGCCAAAACCGTCGTGTGCCGGTAAGATTTTTGAATATTAAAAAGATAATAGAAAAAAATTGAATGACAGGAATATTTTAAATTGATTTTTGAAATGTGATTAGGCAAGCTCACAAAATAATTGTAATGTTAATGTTTATATTTTAAGGTGGGCAAAAGCAAAATGTGTACGTCAAGGTCAAGGTGTGGTGATTACTTCAGAATCCTGTCGTTCTCATCTTGAGAAATTGATTCCTCTAGTCCGGTTCCCACAAATGAATGAAGGAGATTTTGCATTGAAAGTTGCTCATAGACAAATCCAATTTCTGACTCTAGAAGAACTTCTCTCAGTTTGGTTCTATCCTAGGCCCACACATATATAGTAGGCCCAGCCATAGGAGAAATTCCCTATGCTATTCTTTCCGACAAAATCATCACGCAGTACAGTGACAATTCCGCTAGGTGCCGCCGCTTTACCCATTCTTTTTCCTATCAACTCCAATTGCTACAAACACTAGCAACACACCATTTTTAACTACAAAATCATCCTTGACCTGAGTTTAAATGAAGCAAATGACCCATTAGAGCCTCGGAGCACTATTTAAAAATACCGCATCGAGACAAGGGATGTATTCGTATCAGGGCAGTCAGGGCTACATTAAATATAACACAAAACAAATATCTCCACACATGTACTTTCCAGGTCAGAAAAACCGTGTTGTTTGTAAATGGACCCGGGTTTTATTCGGGACCGAACTATTAATTATTATTCAATTTAATAGTAAGCAGTCTGGTTCAAGAGAAATGCATAATCAAATTATGATTCCGTTTCCTAATTTAAGTGGCGGAGGAAAGAACTAACCGTGCACTCAGTGCATTGTGTGCATTTAGTCGTTCGTGTTTTTTTAATTCTTTGCTTGTTTGAACCCAAGTATGCGGTACACCGTAAAATATCGAATAGAATCCGGGCGCGTCTCAAATACTAGTCGGGCATTCTCTATGCAACACTAATGAGCTAATGAGCATTCTCTTAACGCTAATAATCATAGAAATAGAAGCCCGTTCCGAATACAAGCCAGGTCTGGAGGAGACAAAAATACAAGCCTGTGCTTCTATTCGGCATTTTACGATAGCCATTTTCTCTTATAAGTAATAAGATAATCTGGCCGCGTGCTGTAGTTATAACAATTTATCTGCTACAAGGCAATTAATTTGGGTATTATATAATGAGTTTTTTATAAGACCATTATTGGGTCATATTATATCAAATATATGACTCCCTTGACATAAGACCCGATTTTCCGGTACAAGTTGGTATGTCTCACAGCGAGATTTGACTGTATTTGTTAACAACAAAGTGATTTTAAATATCAATTTACATTGCTTGTCGTGCGATGCGGTGTGTTGCGAATGAGTCAAAGTGAACAAAACTGAGAGCTGGCGAGTGGGGTGGGCAGCGCCAAAGCGGTGAGGAGGGACACTCGCTTGGCGGAGAATTTTTCTTCCCATGACTGGGCCTACTATATACCGTCTGTCGCAAAAAGAAGAGGCCACTTTGCATGCCAAGTGGCCTCTTCTTTTTGTGACACACGGTATGTGTGGGCCTAGTTCTATCACAAAATTCCAATGGAACGCAGGTAGGAGTGTGAACCCATTTTATATTTTTAATTGTCATATTTTACAATGATTTATTTTATTTTTTTCAAGGTCTGAAGTTCACTCCAGTTTGTTCAACTGTAAACCAAGACAATATATAAACTGTCTTAGGGTAAACTCCACAAATCACGAGTCATTTTTTGTAATTCCTCAAAGCTCACATCTTTTGGTAATTTTAAATACTCAAAAACAAATTAGATTTTTAGTTAAAAGATTGAGAAATTTTGTTCCCGAAAATTACAGATTCATGTGAAAACATTATATGGCCGGAATGAGTGTGACTTTGGAAATGAAGCCATCCGATACGATTTTGACCGTGAAGGAAGAAATTCGCCCAAAATGTACGTACGAAATAACCTAAAATTAATTTCACGCAATTGAGCCTTAAATTGAAGGACATTACTTGAATTTTTTTTATTAAACCCATTTGAATTTGATTTTACAGTTTGGTATGCAGAGCATAATCAAATAAGTCTCATTTTCCGTGGAGAAGTCCTTCAAGATTTACAAACACTTTTGAGTTGTAAAATTTTAACAGAGTCAAAGCTCCTCTGCCTCAATAATTATGTGAGTGACGATACTCAACCGAACAGACGCACAGATGTCGGACGCCGACGGATTCAAATACGTGTCCGTAATTTAGGCGAAGACGCGAAGAGACTATCACATTAAAAGTCTTCCCTTGGGTTACGACTGAAGTCCTCAAGAGCATGATTCAACCGAAGACTGGACTTCACATTTCTAAACAACATCTCATTTATTTACGAGGACGCCGCACTTGTGGCTGACGATGGCTATACTCTCGATGAATACAACATTCGGAATGGAGACGTTATTCAATTGTTGGAATTGGAAATTTAGGTCAAAATTGTGATCTCGTCCCAATACGAGAGTATTTTTGAACGCGAACGGATCAAAATTTATTGTGTACTATTTTTCAGAATGAATTTGTAATAATTAAAATAATAAAGGTAATCTTTGGTATGCAGCGCCACAGAAAGAGACGCAAAAATAATTATTTATTGCACGTTAAATTTGTAGACATCACAATGACATTTATCCATTTGGAGTCATTGAATTGTGATTGCACTCAAGGCTATATAGCGCCATGGACCAGAATTGTTATTTATTATTTGTCACAGTGTAGAAATTCTACCCGTACTATACTATACGATGTGCACACTAGTACGCCTTATACTAGCTTGCAATTCAGTGATAAGGGACATGATAAGATAAACTATTTTCTGTATTGGTTGAAGAGCCCGACGCAGAATTCTATGATTTGGATTGCTATATGGACTGGGAATTTTCAAAGCATTATATTTAGAGACAAAATCGTTTCATTTAACTCTTGAGATCCAGTTCCTAAGAACGAACCATAGTCACGAAAATGAATTTTCAGGGTAGATTTTGGAAATTGTTTCAAAGTGGAGAATTGAATGACGTGGTTCTGATTGTTGGAGAAAAGAAAGTGAGAATCAAATCACATAAAGTTGTCTTGGCTGCGGCGTCAGAAGTTTTCAAAAAATATTTTACTGAAGACAATGTGAAAAATGAAGTGATCATTTCCAAAGTAGAGCCAGAAATTATTCGTCCTTTTCTTAAGGTATGGCCTAAGACTAGATATTAATGTATACTTTGGGCATTGTCGTGTAAAGAATTAATTTCTCATATATTTTTGAATGCATTTTAGTTTGTATATACTGGAGAAGTATCACTTGAAGTGAAGACTGTGATTCCCATCCTCAATGCAGCCAGATATTTCAAGGTTCCAGAATTGGTTGCCCTCTGTGAAGAAAAATTGAAAACTGCATTGACTGAACAAACAGCGCTTTTGCTTCTTGAGCAAGCAATTCTGTA
>JAQIXO010000233.1:0-26681 GCA_034700305.1 Protaphorura armata
CAGAGTTGCGTCAAAAGTTTAATTAATTACAATTACATATTTATCTAAAATTGTTAAATCAATAAAATGAAGTAATTGACTGAATTTTGAATTATAAATACAATTCCAAATACATATCGTAAACATCACTCAGCTAATATGAACATTTAGCAGTCTTCAAAGTAATTATAGAAAAAAGTAATTTTCAAATAACTTTACAAGCTATTTCAAACCGATTAATTTTCTTAATTGTAATTGCATGAGTTTTAAATTACAATTCAAATTACCACACTAATTGCACGCCATTTCATATACCACTCACCCTCCACTTCACTCAGCTAGTATATTAACACTTAACAAAAGTTTTTCAATTACAAATTACCAGCACTTTCACAAAACTGCAATTACGCAATTTGTAATTTTTATTTTGGAATTTAACTTTTAATGAAAAAAAAATATATTTAAAAAAAATCGGGTTCGGATTTCGGGTTCGGGTTCGGGTTCGGGTCGGATCGGATCATGTCTTGAGTAATCGGGTTCGGATTTGAATTTTCTGATCCGATAGTTTTCGGATCGGGTTCGGATCATCGAATTCAGAACCCGGACAAACGGGTTCGGATCGGGTTCGGATCAAAATTTTCGGGTTCGGGTTCGGGTTCGGATCAGTCCCAATCCGATCCGTGAGAAACTCTATGAAAAAGATTACGAATCCTCGTAAGGGTTTCCCCCAACGTTAAATTCCTATTTCTAACTCACGACCCGTCCTAGTTGAAGTGTTGAAGGGCTCAATTTAGCCCAGTTGCTGGATCAACCTTATCATTTCATTCAAAATGAAAGAAGTGACTTTTTCTTTAAGCAGCCTAGTAACAGGACCTCCTAAAACACCCATCAACTACGTGAAACCTTCTTGGTTTTTACTTTAGAAATTATCTTTATCGAAGGAAACAGCTACATATAGGCAACGTGCACAGCAGTTTGCTCTCTCTATGTATGTGTTATTTTGCCCTATCAGTGGAATTTCTTGGACCCCAGAATTCGAACTTTGACATTATTTGCTTAATGATGGTCCCTAATCCTAATCCCCAGTCGCCCAACCCCAAGTACGGACACCCGCCCCCACCCACCCTTTGTCTGAATCTGTTTCCAGAACCCACAACAATGGGTACCATTCTCCCCTTTCCCCTAGAATATTTAGACATCTATAGGGTAACGGAATTTTATGCTTTTGCTTACTTTATTGGAAAATATTGTCGTTCCATTCCTGAATGGCTATTGTATCCCCCATCTGTTTATATTTCACAAGTCAAAATAAGGAAATATTTCTGGGAAATTGTACGGAAGCAGCGTCAAACAAAACAACAATTTGTAAACGTCCGTAATATGATTTTATGCGGAGCTGTGTTAGTAACCCGGAACTCGATGTTTAATTTTCAATTTCAGATAAGTAATTCTCGTAGTCGGTTTAACATTTCCAATTGTACCTATGAGATCTTACAGTCTTAAATACTTACGATTGCTTGCTGACAAAAGAACATCTCATCTTTGTTATTTTTAAGTTTTGGTTACTAGTAATATTAACAATAAGAGAATCTCGTGTTCGCTGAAAAATTTCTCAAAGTTTCTGGGATATTTTCTCTTGAATTTCTCAAAGGTCGACGGTTTAATCATGCAGCGAAGATTTTTTTACTATTTGGCTGCAGTGTTACTCTTAACTGTGGTTTGCAAACTTTACGTTGATCAAACAGGCCGGATAAGTCAGATTCCAATATTTCCAACCCGAAAAAATATCGATCAGTTGGAGACTACATCGAAATCAGCAAAACTGAACTCAAGTAAGCTCAACTAGGACTTAACAAGAACAATAGAAAAACTACATTAACGATACTAACCAGTGCAATAGATACATGGTACGGGCTGCCCCTGCCGTTTCGCTGTAGCGATGTGGCGATCTTACACTCGCCGGGCTTGCAGATGGATATGAGGTCCCGGTATGGATTCGTAATCGCTCGGGGCATGGCGTCAAATTTTTATTTAGTATTTTTGCAAAATAAATTACTCTTAACTGTGGTTTACTAACTTTACCTTGATCAAACAGGCCGGATAAGCCAGATTCCAATATTTCCAACCCGTAAAAATATTGATCATTTGGAGACAACATCAAAATCATCAAGACTGAACTCAAGTAAGGTGAAACTTAATTTTTTTTGTATCGATCGAATCAATAAAGTGTTTTTAATAAAAATCAATAAAAATAAAAGCATCTCCAATTTTATTTAACGTTCGAGGTATGCCATGATGTGGCGTATTAATTTCTGTATTTGCTACATTGAGATATATCCTTGGTTTAGATTAGACATATTACAGTACAGATTAGGTATATAGATATTGTGGTTGCAATAATAGTACAAGTGCATAATGCTTTGACCGTTTATATTTGACTATTATAAGTTCTTGTAAATTACAATCCACTCTGTTCTGTTCTATGTTCAGCTTGGATATTCGACAACAAGGAATTGAAGCAGAATGATTCTGAGATCTTGAAGTACATTCGTGACTACCATATGACTCCTCCGTCAACCAAACCCCTCAATGTTAGAGTGGGGAACCCATCTGACTACATAAATGAATTGGAGTCATTACTTGGAAATAAAGTAAGTATAATAAACAGTCGATACTGGATAGAACGCCCGTGGTAATGATTTTACAGTAAAGTGGTGATAGAATGTGTTTGAGTGGGGTTGAGTGACTTTAGTAGGGGATCTTTAACGTTATGGGTTTAAAGTGATATGTATGGAAGCAGGTGCTTCCACTTTAATTACTGGAAGAGGTCCCATACCTTTAGCATTAGGGGGCGATATCTCTTTAACATTATAGTTATGAAGTGATATGTATTGAAGCAGACGCTTTCAGTTTAATTGCTGGAAGAGGTCCCGTACCCTTAGCATTAGGGGGCGATATCTCTTTAGAAATATAGTTATGAAGTGATATGTATTGAGGCAGACGCTTCCAGTTTAGTTGCTGGAAGAGGTCCCATACCCTTAGCATTAGGGGGCGATATCTCTTTAACATTATAGTTATGAAGTGATATGTATTGAAGCAGACGCTTTCAGTTTAATTGCTGGAAGAGGTCCCATACCCTTAGCATTAGGGGGCGATATCTCTTTAATAATATAGTTATTAAATACTTATAAATGCACATAGATGTCAGCTTAGAGGAGCGCGATACAGACGGACGGACGGACAGACATTACAATATTATAAGCCTTTGCAGGACTGTGTCCACGGGCTAATAAAGGGATGTTAGAAATGCAACGCATCAGGTTTGTAATGTTATTGTTATTATGTGAAAATGAAGAAACGTTTGTTTATTCCAGAGGAACGGTTTTTTCATTGAGTGTGGAGCAAATGATGGAGAATTCTTGTCAAATACACTTGCTCTGGAAAGGGATAAAAATTGGACTGGACTTTTAATCGAAGCCAATCGTTTCATTCTGCCGGAATTAAGGACTAAAAATAGAAAAGCTTGGATTGCAGACGTTTGTCTGTCTTTGAAGCCTTATCCTCAGAAGGTACGGTACGGTCATGCGTTCGTGTTGTTTTCACCTCATTTCACTCATATTTGTGTTTCTTTGTTATGTACAGCTCAAATTTTGGCACCGACCTGGAACAGAACAGTGGTGGTACAAAGGGACGGGGTTCGTTGATCAAGGAAAAGATAATTGGAGTGGGGACCCTAAAAATTTTATCAGCGCTGGTACTGTTGATTGTTTCCCATTGTTTTCATTGCTCTCTTCCATCAATGTCACTCAAGTGGATTATTTGAGTCTGGATGTGCAAGGAGTCGAGTACAAAGTTCTGAAGACCATCCCATTCGATCAGATTGATATTCAGGTAATTAATTTTGTGAATTTCATAAGAATCCATGCACAACAATGTAGCGATAATCTCTAAGACTCTAATCTCTGACTATTATTAATTTAATTTACAGGTAATCTCTGTTGAGCACCATATGAATCCAGAAGGGGAACAGGGACTTCAAGATTTGATGAAGTCTAATGGTTACCATCAGGTGATCAAGAAAGGACTGGAATTATTCTTTGTAAAAAACCCTTGAGCTCAATTATTTTTGGAGTCGAAACAACTTGAATATTATATTAAATGCATAAGATTCATAATAAAATCCAATATTTTGTACATGTGATTAATTAAGGATTACCCAGTTTTTAATAATTTCTCATTAATAAGAGTGAATAAATTGAAAAAGATTACTAAAAAAAAATGTGTCCGTGACACAAACTTCCCACATTTTAGAAATAATGTTTCTATATATTACTTGAAAAATGAGCCCAAAGTTTGGCTCCACACGTCAACCAGTGTGATTTCCAAAAAATAATTGAGCGTAATGTATTTCATAAAAATTACGACTTCACGCTACAAATTAATTCCCTCTGGTAGAAATTATCGGAAGCACTCATATTTGTGTTCTTAATTTATTTTGCTAAACTAAAAACAAGAAGTGAAGGTCTTGAATTGTTTACAAATTACGACATTCTTGAAAGGAGATCGCGGCGCTGACGTGTTGGTCTCGGGTCAGAGCGATTGACCCAAAACTTGCGCCGCCATCTCCTTTCAAAAATTAACATTTTTTGAAAAATCGAAAGTAAAAGTTTTTTGATTCTGACGGCAACATATGTGACGTCAAAGGTCACGTTTTTCGAGGACAGGAATCCTCCCGTACAGTTCTACGTGCCCATAGTACAATGCGCAATGTGAATTGAGTGCTGTCATTGAGTGAAAGAAAAGAGGAGAGGAAAATTCGAATAGAGATCCGCTGTACTCTTTCTTTGGTTCAGTTTTAAATTAGTCATCCTATTGAGACCGGGAGAGTCACTTCAATTTAAACTGACTCCCGAACCGAACTACATCTTCCAAAAAGTGTGCCCATACGAACAATCGAGCATCTAGTTCTATAATTTAATTATTAGATAATACCATATTATATACTAACTGTAGTAATGAGAGTGAGAATGAGACGTGGACTGCGCTATTGTGTTGGACTTGGAGTTACTGTTCTCATTTTCCTTGTATGGGGTGGATACATAAAAATTCAACCGGATAAATCAGTGTACCAAAATAAAAACAATATAAGACAGACCGAACCTGAACCAGTACCAGGTATGAATTAGTGTGACCAGTTGGACTGGTTTTGATTTTTGGTTCATGGACCAAAATTCTTTCTTTTCTAGAACTCCACGAATCAAGAAATTTTGAACACTTTTTACCTCCACAATTTTTATTTATTGTTTTTGTACAGAACATAACATAACCTAAATTGGTCTAAATAAAGACAATAGAATTTTTCACAATTATTTCAATCCTCTGTTAGGTTAGGTTAGATTCTCCATAAGCCAATGGGACTTTGAGAAATTGTACTTTGTAAGTTTGAAAAACTTACATCATAGGTTGGAAATTTTTTGGAAAACATCTATAGGGATATGTTCTATTTCCAGAATGGATTTTCGACAACAAAAATTTGAAGCAGAATGATTCTGAGATCTTGAAGTACATTCGTAACAACCACTTGACTCCTCCGTCAACCAAACCCCTCAATGTTAGCTACATTAATGAATTGGAGTCGTTACTTGGAAATAAAGTAAGTATGATGAGAATGTGTTAGAAATTTAGCGCTACAGGGTTTGTATTTGTAATGTTATGTAAAAAGGAAAAAAAAAACCTTTGTATTTGTATAGACGAACGGTTTTTTCATTGAGTGTGGAGCAAACGATGGAGAATTCTTGTCGAACACACTTGCTCTGGAGAGGGATAAAAATTGGACTGGACTTTTAATCGAAGCCAATCCTTTCATTCTGCCAGAATTAAGGACTAAAAACAGAAAAGCTTGGATTGCAGACGTTTGTCTTTCTTTGAAGCTTTATCCTCAGAAGGTACGTACGCACTGGCGGTGCTTTCAATTCAATTCATTCATATTTATGTTTCTTTGTTGTGTGCAGCTCAAATTTTTGCATCGACCTGGAAATGAACAGTGGTGGTACAAAGGGACAGGGCTCATAGATCAAGGAAAAGATAATTGGGGTGGGACTCAAAATTATATCAGCGCTGGCATTGTAGATTGTTTTCCATTGTTCTCATTACTCTCTGCTATCAATGTTACTCGAGTGGATTATATGAGTCTGGATGTCCAAGGAGTCGAATACAAAGTTCTGAAGGCCATCCCATTCGATCAGATTGATATTCAGGTAATTCATTCTGTGAATTTCATAAGAATCCATGCACAACAATGTATATGTAGGGATAATCTCTCGGACTCTATCTCTGACTATTTATTAATTTAATTTACAGGTAATCTCGGTTGAGTACCATATGAATCCAGAAGGGGAACAGGGAATTCAAGATTTGATGAAGTCTAAAGGTTACCGCCAGGTGATCAAGAAAGGACTGGAATTATTCTTTGTAAAAAACCCTTGAGCTCAATTATTTTTAGAGTCGAAAGAACTTGAATATTATAAATGCTAAATGCATAACCGCCATAATTAAACGAATAGTTTTAAGGGAATTTTAGTCCGAGATACAAACTGTAATAATATATTTTTGAGGAAACAATTAAATCTTAAATAATCAATTTGTTGTAATTATTGTTTCTGATTATATTTTCTCTCTATTGGTTACCCCGCTAGTCCTCCAGACGACAAAAAACAAAACAAACAAACTTTTCATTCGATTCGCCCTCATTTTTGTGCTGAGATTAAGAAGAACGAACAAGTGCAAACTTATGAGCAAGCAACGAAGAGGTTTTGACATCTGAAAATTCCAAGGTAATGAGTCAACTTTTGCACAGTGTGATTTGATTTGATAGAGTTGTGCTTGAAGCAATACCATCAGTAGGAGTTAATTTTAATAGGTGCAATTTTTCATACTAAAAATATTTGTTTGCTCTGTATCACATTCGTTTATGTGATATGAATGTATGAAATGGAAAGAAAAATATTTTATGTCATTTGTGTTTCAGTTGCTCGAAACTGCTGTATGATGGTGTGGCCGTCAATGTCGAGGAGACCTCCGCGGGTTCGTTTATCATTCGCAGTCATTATTTTCTTAATTCTTGTACCATCAGTTCACTTCGTTTTCTACATGAATTTTCCTGCTGACTTCAATGGGTCCAAGGAAAGACCACGATCGCGTTCACATGGACAACGGACTTGTAAAATGACCTTCACCACTGCCATCTGTGGACCAAAACCCCCACACAATTT
Organism: Protaphorura armata; assembly: GCA_034700305.1. NCBI lineage: Eukaryota > Metazoa > Arthropoda > Collembola > Poduromorpha > Onychiuridae > Protaphorura > Protaphorura armata. The sequence goes on from JAQIXO010000233.1 coordinate 7,251, forward strand.
GACATACAAAAATTGGTCATTCGTAGAGAGTGGGAACATTTCAACTCAACTCAGTCAACTACATGTTTTACTCAAATCCATTGCCTTCATGAGCAAATTCTACAAGGTCAAGGGTCAGGACCACGACCCATTGACCAACGAAGAAGACTGCATAGAGTTCATTGTCTTCTCAGACTCAAATGGCACATTCAATCAACTCCAGAGCCATTTGAATCAGGATGAGTCATGGGGTCGAGTGTATCGTCATCTTGTTCACATAACTTACATGCCTGTCAAATATCCTCCGGGTAAATTGGGTCAGACTCGGGTTAATGGTCCCCCAAAAAATTTCGCAAAAATTAAAGGTCAGACTCGGGTTAATGGTCCCCCAAAAAATTTCGCAAAAATTTTCTAAGTTTTTGACCAAAAAGTCAAAGTTTTAGAATGACCTGAAAAAGATTTTGGTGAGGTCAAATGTGACCTCCGGTGACCTTTGATGATTTTTCTGTTTTTTTTTTTTTGAAAATCTTCAAAGTTCGCAACCCGTGCGTGGCTGATGGAGAATTTAACCTAACCTAACCTAACCTAACCTAACGGAGGATTGAAATTACCGTGAAAAATTCTAATTTTTTTCTCATTTAGACAGGTTAAGTTAGGTTAGATTAGGTTCTCTACAAGTAAAAACAAAGCAGAAATATTTCGAAAAATGATCAAAGGTCACCGGAAGTCACATTTGACCTCACCAAAATCTTTTTCAGGTCATTCTAAGACTTTGACTTTTTGGTCAAAAACTTAAAATTTTTGCGAAATTTTTTGGGGGACCATTAACCCGAGTCTGACCGTAAATTGAGCTACAATTTCAATTACAGATTATACGCCTATAAGAGACCCATTTAGTTTCAACTTATTTTCTTTAACCAGGCTTCGAGGATTTCTATACAATGTACAAACCATGTGCAACGCTAACGGTTTTTCTTCATCTTATGCTCCCAAATTTGACCTCAGTATTGTATTTGGACACTGACACCATATTCCTAACAAATCCAATGAAAATATGGAGAAGATTTGATAGATTTTCAGAGAATCATTGGGCTGGAATGTCTCCAGATCAATACGCGGTTGACTCTGATCATGGGTACACAGAATTCTATGGAAAATCAGGACTCAATTCAGGAGTTGTCCTCCTCAATTTAACACGGATGAGAAAAAGTCAATTTTTGAGCCAAATTCGATCAACTGTCAAAAGATTTTGGAAAGTACTTCGTTCAGATCAGGCAAGTTGTAGAAATTAATTAATTCGACGAAATGTTGTTTTGAACTATTTAAACTATTATTTTCTCTAGGACATTTTCAACATTTATTTTCATTTCCATCCGGAAGAAGTGAAGGAATTGAATTGCTCACAAAATTTCCTCCTAGCTTCATGTGACAAAAAATTCGAATGTAACAGCCCAGTAATTGAGATCATACATGGAGCTTGGAGTACTTTTCTAAGGAACAATAGAGAACCATTTCTTCAAGGGATTTTCCAGTGTTTCAATAGAATGACTCTGTCTGAAATCAATTCAACAACTCATCTCCACAACATGCTCACTGAGTGCATTGAGAGGATGAGACCAACCCACATATCACGTTGTAACCGATTCTTGAAAACTAATAATATTATTCATGTCAATTAAAGTTGATTAATTAATTCATAGCACTCGACTGTTTTTAGACATTGTATTCAAGGTGAGTTTTTATTAATAAATCGGTGTATTTGTAATAAATTATTTCAACTTTGACATTTATTGTGTCATGGAATTTTTCAATGATTTGACATATCGACTGTGTTTAAAACCAGTTCAGCCATTGATCTCCATGACCAATTAACTCAATGTATTTATTCGGAATTTCACTTGTAGTAGATATTTGGACACAAAAGTATTACTATTATAAACTAACCCAGTTAATTTTAAAAATGAGACTATATACATGATTTGTTGAACTGACTAAACCCATATTGCACATTAACTTAACAAGTACAATTACTAAAGATGGTCAGATAATTTATTGCGTTCCGCGTTTGGTTTATAATTGAGTGTAACGATTAAAAAAATTAGTTTGTTCCATAAGAATGTCCCATTTCATCAAATTGATTCCCTCATGTCGTCATATCACTCCAAACAACAAGAAAAACAAACAAACATAATTGCATGGCCAACACAAAGAAACACCTCTTGTCAAAATCAACGACGACAGTTTGACTTTTGAGAATCTTTGGACGACACTTCTGAGACACTGTCATTTTTCTCCAAAGTTTGATTTCATTCGAAGTGAATTTTCGAACATAAACAAAGTAGCGAGATAAAAAGAAATTCGTAACTCTTTGTCTTTACACGGCCTCTAATTGTAATATAGGCAAATATCAGGTATTTCTTATTAAATCATTGTTCTCTCTTAACAATTAATTTTTTAAAATCAGATGGACAAACGGGAATACAAAGTCGAGAGATTTTATTTTGTCTTTCAGTTACTGGAAGGTGGTGTCATGATTCGGGCGACTTTGACATCTCGGAGGGCTCGTTTCGCAGTCGCGGTCTTCTCCATTTTTCTCTCAATACTCTTCTGTGTGTATTTTCGTGTTGATTTCGACGGGTTCAAGAGACTACGGTCACAATCACATGGACTTGTAATATGACCTTCACCACTGCCATCTGTGGACTGAAATCTCCGGACAATGTCTCGCACAAAAATTGGACGTATGTAGAGGGTGGGAACATTGGGACTCAGCTGAGTCAACTACATGTTTTACTCAAGTCCATTGCCCTCATGAGCAAATTCTACAAGGTCAAGGGTCATGATCACCCAATGACGACCCATTGACCAACGAAGGCGACTGCATTGAGTTCATTATCTTCTCAGACTCAAATGCCACATTCAATCAACTCCATGCAGAGTTTTGACATGGATGCGGAAAAGTCAATTTTTGGGTCAAATTCGTTCAATAACCGCCAGATTTTGGAAAGTAATTCGTAGGGATCACGTAAGTACGGAAACAATGAATTAACTATTTTGGTTCATCGAATCGCCATGATACCGGTCTTAACTATGGAATAAAAATTCTCAGACTCTCTAATTTTTTCCTAGGACATTTTCAACATTTATTTTCATTACTATCCGGAAGAAATGAAGCTCCTGAATTGTTCTCAAAATTTCTTCTACTCTTCATGTACTGTGTTGGACTGTAAGAGTCCAGAGATTGAAATAGTACATGGAGCATCGGGAAGTTTTCTAACGGAGAATGGAGAACCATTCATTAGTGGGATTTTTAAATGTTTCAACAAGACTACTCTGTCTGAGATAAAGTCAACAATTCATCTCCACAACACACTCATTGACTGTATTGACAAGATGAGACCAACTCATAATTCTTCTTGTGGTCAACTCTTGAAAACTAAAAATGTTATTCACGTCAAGGCCGATTAATTAACTCATAATTAATCAGTGAATAATAATAATATTATATATGAATGGTTAATTGTAACGTACCTAATAAAAATGCCTCACTTCACACAGCGAATGTATTCACTATTAGCTTATCGGATAAAAATTATTGGAAGCACTTGTATTTATACATTAATTTATTTTGCTAGGCGTAATTAGTTGTAATTATATAGCCTGTGGTTGTCTTTCTTCTCTATCGGTTATCCATTATTGCTCCAAACGAATTCTCCTTCTGTTCTCACTGTGATGAGATTGTTTCTTTCTGTTTGTTACACGGGAAGAGTTGAATTCCCGACGTGGACTAATGAGTCCAACCACTTTGTCATCCATTCCTCCTTTCTTGTCTCCGTTGTATTTGGCCACGTTTCGTACAAACGTGAGGATTTCCCCTCGCACTCGCACTTTTGACTTTCGACGTGTGTTGTTTTGGGGAGGACTGGGAACCGGAACTGTCGAGTATTCCAAACCTACAGTCCAAATGGGAAGAATTTCAATCCTGCTCCATTCCAGAGAGAACTAGAGCGTCGGAAGAGCAACATGTCAAAGTACTTCGTGGAGGAGGAACCTGAAGCCATCTGTCGAGGTCTTCTCAATATTAATTGCAACTCACGATCAGCCACAAAGAAAAACGAAATGTGAGTGCAGTCAGCTGGGGCCATGTTTCAACTAATGTCCCCTACTGCTACTACCTAACCGAGGGAATATGGCGGACCTCGGACCCAGTATCCGTCCCCGTCCTTCCGCATCCTCACCTTGGCTCTCAGCTTTCCACTCGTAAAGATTCATAATTCATTTCCTATTGAGGAGTATTGTGTGTCCAATATTTTTGTCTTATTCTCACCATTTATTTTCATTTGTTTAGTTTTCCAGGGTCGTACTCGAAGTCCAACTTTAAACTTCCTCCATATAGAATTTTGGAATGTGGAATCATGCAAATATTGTAGTCTCATATCTCCTCCGAAAATATTTTAGAATTCAGTTTCAAATTCAAAGTCTAAAATCAAACATTTTTTTGACCTCCCGGGGGTCCGTCGGGAAAAATAAAAAAACACGTGCTTAATGAAACACTACGAAGACCTATCCAGAATTTTTTTTGGCTGAATCGGTGCGTCGCACCTTCCGCCATTCCCTCGTGAGAGTAATGATTTGCATATATATTATGCATAATTGACTCATGTATTTAGCATAATCTACAAAACTCCAAAAATAATTGAGCTCAAGGGTTTTTTTACAAAGAATAGTTCCAGTCCTTTCTTCATCACCTGACAGTAACCTTTCGACTCACTTAGGGATTACAGTCCGAGAGATTATCCCTGCATTGTTGTGCATGGATTCTTATTTATGAAATTCACGGAATTAATTACCTGAATATCAACTTCATCGAATGGGATAGCCTTCAGAGCTTTGTATTCGACTCCTTGCACATGCAGACTCAAATAATCCACTTGAGTGACAATGATAGCGCGTAATGATAACAATGGGAAGCAATCAACCGTACCAGCGCTGATAAATTTTTTAGGTTCTTTAATCTCGAAAGCAGCACTATTGTTCCGGTTATTTTCAATCCAGTTATCTTTGCCTTGACCAATCAAACCCTCTTATATTATTTTTATTTTGGTACACCGTTATTTCCGGTTGAGTTCTTACGTATCTACCCCATACAAGGAAAATGAGAACAGCAACGAAAACACCAACACGATAGAGCAGTCCACGTCTCCTTCTCATTTTGATTACTACAATTAGTATTATGGTAAGCCCGTTAATTAAATTATAGAAACTAGATGGGCGATTGTATTCCTTCTATGGACACAATTTTTGGAATCAAATCTCGCAGAGGGGACAAGACAGTTTAAATTGAAGCGGAATCCGAAACTCTGAATTCGAAACTGCAACTAAATTGTATTCGAATTTTCTTTCGTTTTCTTATATTTTATATTTTTTTCCACTCAATTCCCATTCGAATGCTTTATGCTTTTATTTGATTGAATTTTTATGATATTGGCAACCGATGAGCATTTGAACAAAATAAAATTCATGGATTACTTCCTGTATTAATTGTAACATTTGTATAAAAATATTAAAACGTTTTAGGTTTTGGATTGAAATATTATTGGAATAAATAGAGGAGTTCAACAAACACAAAAAACTAAACTAAATTAAATAATGGTCAACAATGATGAATGTCGTGTGAATGGGAGTCAAAAGTATTGTCGGTAGTATTCGGGTGTCTCATGTATCGTCCATTGTTTGTTGTCCTCGTGGTCAGTCTTACTGGTTGGTCATTTGTCCGTAATAAGTTTTAGTATTCGTCAATCGTCAACGGCTAAGTCAGTCCGTCAGTGAGTTCGATTTACCATACCATACTAGTTTCGTCCAATCTCAAAATGTTCCGTTAGATGGAGTTGTCTTGAAAATTCCCACAAAAGAATCAAGAGGTAATGCCGGCCATCTGTCCTCATCATATCCAAATAGTCTCTCAAAAGTGGTCAACCTATCAGAATCATATAAAGCAAAGCCAGAATATTATTTTTGTCTCACGAGATCTATTTCCTAATTCCTTCATCCTAATAAACTACAAATATTTGATAATAGATTTCACCAACGATTATAGTACGCGTATGAGATCTACTGATTTGACAATTGAATGAATTCTTACATTTCGAATGATTTAGTTGGTTTTGTGATAAGTGTCGTACATTTTCTCTACTGCCTTCAACACTTTGTTAGTGGTGTCTGCAAAATCGTAGGACGTCCCTAAACTCTTATAAACACTTTCCCATCCCCCACCACCAGAGTGTTTATTCGTCATTGGATAGATGACTGAAAACAACAATCGAAAGGTCAGGAAAAGGTCGAAAAATTGTCAAGTTGTAAGATGGATGTTTTTTAAAAAATTCTTACTAGCTGCAAGCACGACGATGATAATGATGGCTGCAATGGCAAGGAGAAGACCCGTTGTAAGGTCAAATGAGAGACCACTTTCGTGCCCACCTCCCCCATGAACATCGTGCCCACCCCATCCTCCTCCGTGAACATCGTGTCCACCACCTCCACCTCCATGGAACTGTTTGGAGTGATGTCCTCCTCGAGTAGTAGCATCTTCCACTTTGGCCACCTTCGCCCCACCCCCACCTTTACCCAATACGCCATTTATGACCAGGACGACAAAAACTATGGAACGGAGCATTTTTTGTCAACCAGTTGTGTGTCTTGTCCTTGTGTCCAAAATCTATGGAAAATATTTCAATGGATTAAAATGGACATCTCCACAATACCCACGACAGTCCTTATATTGTTCGGTCACGGTACCGAATAGAGAATGACGAATATTCGGTTGTTCACTTTTCTCGACTCCAAGTTTTGTATAGAAGTGAATTCTATGTGTTCAACATTTAATTCAACAACACATGATTATTATTTTGCCGATTTGCCGAATAACGGAATAGTCGGTTTATCCCTATAACAAAGGCTATATTTTGAATCACAATTAATATTATATTGTGGAGAAAAAATTAACACACAGAAATTAGTCCGGTTTGAAATTATTTCCGAGAAAATAGGAGCAGAAACTAAAAACTATACATTGAATTTTATGAAAAATATATATAATTTTTACCTGAGGAAATTGAAGTTATCTCACTTACTCTACTCACTACTGTCTGTCGACCAGAGAGTGAAGATGATTAAGACTTCGTCTGCTTGTGTTCACACCTGAACGTGATGACAATTCATCTGATAAGATTCAGATAGTTCAGGTGCGTGCTCTACCGTGCCAATTAACCTCGTCTTGCATCAACTGGAGTGCGTGTCAGAGTTTCATTCCATAAAACAGTTTTGGCAAGTGTTCTTTGTGGGTCAAATTTAATTAAATTTTAATTACTCACACAACATAACAGTTAACGACGTTGTCGTTGTGTCCCTTCGCGTAATGAACCCCCGTGTTGCCATGGATGTCCGGTTGACAATAGGAACCCTGGTATTTGTGTTTGTTTACACGGGAAGAATTGAGTTCCCGACTTGTGAATCCAATCACTTTGTCATCAATTCGTCCATTTTTGTCTCCGTTGTCTTTGGCCATGTTTCGTCCAAACACGGGGACCCTTGTCCTTGTCCTTTTGACTCTCGTCATTTTGGCGGACTCTCAGAAAGTGACCGAAGTTTGCTGTTTTGAGGACTGGGACCCGGAAGTTGGACGAGTGCTCCAAATCTTCACTCGGAATGGGAAGAATTTCAATGCTGCTCCATTCCAAACTGAACTCCAGCGTTGGAAAACCAACATGTCCAAGTACTTCATAGAGGAAGAACCTGAAGCCATCTGCAAAGGCCTTCTCAACCTGAAGTGTAACTCAGGCACAAAGAAATGTGAGTGTAGTCAGTTCGAGCCATTCTTCAAGTATGTGGCGGATCCAGGGGGCTACTGTGTTGGAGGGTCGAACACTTTCTGTGTGACGGAGATCAATGCTGTTCGTTGCAAGAATCATTACTTCAAGTGCATTCCCAATCCGGCTTGGAACAATAAATTTGAATGTAAGTTTTTCCGGGGAATTTTTTAAAAAATTACATTAAATATTTTTTAATTTATTAAATATTGGTTGATTTATTCTGGACAGATTGTAAATTGGATGCGGATGCCCCTGATGGAGCTGAGGATTTGGTCGAGTTTGATAACGAAATGTACACTTGTGAAGGAGGGAAGTGTGAGAAGGCTAAAATGGGCAAGAAGGGTGAGGGCACTCGGACTCAATCTCCGTCCTTCCGCATCCTCATCTTCACTTTGGCTCTCAGCTTTCCACTCGTAAGGACTCATACTAATAAATTATGTCCCTTCAATTTTATTTAAGAGTTGAGGACTATTTTTTAATATTTGTGTCTAATTCTCACCATTTATTTTCATTTGTTTAGTTTTATTTCGGGGTCCTTCAAATCCAACCCTAAACTTCCTTCCTGCCACCTTCATTCAACACTAAACGTCACATCATTTAATACTACATTGTCAACATGAGAGGGTTCACTTGTTAGGAATTTTATGCCGATATTCCTATACAAATTCAAAATACAATACATTTTTTTGGGGAAACAATAAAATATACCTAATTTTAAAAAACTAACTAACAAAAGACTCAAATTGCATTCACATTATTCCGATGAAATGAGATGTGTTCTTTGTGGGTCAATTTTAATTAAATTTTAATTACTCAGACAATAGTTAATGAGGTTGTTGTTGTGTCCCTTCGCGTCATAAAACCCCGTGTTGTTGCAAGAGATGCCATGGATGTCCGGTTGTCAATAGGAACCCTTGTGTTTGTTTACACGGGAAGAGTTGAGTCCATTCCTACATGGACAACTCAGTTTGTCACCAATTCGTAATTTTTGGCCTCCGTTCTCTTTGGCCATGTTTCGTCCAAACATGGGAATCCGTCTCCTCATCCTTTTGACTCTCGTCTTTTGGGCGAACTCTCAGAAAGTGAACGAGACCTGTTGTTTTGAAGACTGGGACCCGGAAGCTGGGCGAGTGTTCCAAATCTTCAGTCGAAATGGGAAGAATTTCAATGCCGCTCCATTCCAAACTGAACTCCAGCGTTGGAAGGCCAACATGTCCAAGTACTACGTGGATGAGGAACCTGAAGCCATCTGCCGAGGTCTTCTCAACATGAATTGCAACAAAGGGACAAAGAAGTGTGAGTGCAGTCAGATGGACCCACCCTTCAAGTATGTGATGGACAAAGGGGGCTATTGTGTTGGAGGGAAGGACACTTTCTGTGTGAGTGAGGTCAATGCTGTTCGCTGCAAGAATCATTTCTTCAAGTGCATTCCCAATCCGGCTTGGAACAATAAATTTGAATGTAAGTACTTATTGGATGCTTTTTCCAAGAGAATAATTATGTTACACTAAATATTCTTCTAAATGTTGGTTGATTTATTTTGGACAGATTGTAAATTGGATGCGAACGCCCCTGCCGGAGCTGAGGATTGGACCGAGTGGGAGAATGAAATGTATACTTCTGAAGGCGGGAACTTTAAGAAGGTTAACATGAAGGGTGAGGGCACTCGGACTCAATCTCTGTCCTTCCGCATCCTCATCTTCATTTCGGCTCTCAGCTTTACACTCGTAAAAAGTATTTTTCATCCCATGTACTAGAATTCCTCAATTGTGATGATACAATCAGCCAAATTCATTCAACATTTGAATAATGAAATAAAATCAACAATTAAATTATTTACTCAAAGTATAAGGCATAAAATATGTATTTAATTGTCTTTTGCATTTTGGGTTGAAATATTCATGGAATAAATAGAGAACATGAACATAAACACAAAATATTAAATTAAAATAGTGGATAACAATATTCAACAATTTAACAAAGAAATAACAATGAACTAGGCTATCCGCCTTAAGGTGATCAGAAACAATAATAGAGTGGCTTCCTTTTTTGCTTTCCGGGCGAGACGCGAAATTCAACTTCAACGTGAAAAAAATGTCAGGATTTTCAGTCATAATTCGTAATGTCATATGAATGGGAGTCAAACCAGTCAACGGTATTGTCGGAAATAGTCCGAAGTGTCATGTCTCGTCAATTATTGTCCTTCGTCAATTTTACCGGTTACTTGTCCGTAATATTTATAATTTATAATTCTGGTCAATCGTAAACGCGTAACTCAGACAGGTCAGTTAGTCAGTCAGGCAGTTAAGGTTAAAGGTCAATCCAAATCAAAATAGTTTAGTAGAATTTTAAATTCCAATGTCAAATCGATCCGCTAGATAGAATTGTCTAGAAATTGGTCCACCAAGATAAGACTCAGATTCACATGAAGAGAATTCCGCATCACTTCCAAAGAAAAAATTGAAGGGTTTAGCGTGTCTTCTGATATTTGTCGTACATGTTCTCCACAGCACTCAACACTTTATTAGTAGTGGCAGCAAAATCATAGGACTTTCCTAACCGCCTCCATCCGCTATCCCACCCACCTCCTCCGCCATGTTTATTGAAAAGTGGCCAGAGCACTAAAAACAAAACAAAAAAAGGTCACCGCAAAGGTCAAAATTATTTAGAGTACAAATTGTGGACGTACGGAATGCCAAGAGGAGTAGAATGGCTGCAAGAGCAAGGTAGACACCGGTTGACACGTCAAAGGTTAGACCATGATCGTGACCACCTCCGTGGTGGGCATCGTGTCCACCACCTGAACCTCCGTACGAGCTGTAGTGGTATTGCTGGGAATAAGGTCCTCCTCCTCGAGTCGTCTCAGCAGCTGTAGCTGTGTCCACGGATTTCACTTTAACATCAGCCAATACGCCATTTATGACTAGAATCACCAAAACTATGGAGCGGAGCATTTTTGGTTAAAACCAGTTGTGAACTTCTATCCAAAATCTATGCTTTCGTCAATTAAAAAAAAACTCAATTAATTAAAATTGAATCGGCTTACACAACACACATACACAGTTTTTTATAATTTGGTCGATTTTAATTTTATCGGTCACAATTATTGTACGCCGAAAAAAATTTCACACAGAAAAATTGGAATAAACTGTTTTGGATTATTCTTCAGAAAATATCGAAATAATTTAAAAATACAAGTGCAAAAATTGGTTTTGTATAAAATGTGAAATGTGAGTTTACCCGAGAATTGGAGTTCTCTGGCCAATGTGTGCATCAAAATCAGAGTGATGTTGATGAGGACTGGGTGAAACTTCAACTCATGTCTTAATTCTTAATTCATGAACTTGAGAGAGTTCAGGTGTGTGTGGGCATGCACTAGTACCACCGCTAATTAACCTCGTCGTGCACCAACTGGAGAGGAGTCAGAGCGTCACAAAAGGATTTTGATTTTGGCATACGTTCTTTATAATTTATGGGTCAGTCTCAAGAGAGCAACTCAGTTTTAACATAATAATGATTCTTATTCCGGTATAATTAATACTTGTTCCTTGGGTTCATGACTCATGATTTTTTAATTTTGAGTTTTGATTCTTTTTCTTTAAGTACAACCAGGTAGTCCAATTAAGTTAATTAAAAACTATTTCAGTGTAACCAACTGTAGCACGATGATGCTATTTTTTATTTTTGAATTGAAAGCAAATACCTTACCATGCCGTCAAGCGCAAATATGAAAGAATTTGTAGCCGTATGTACATGGTATTTCCTAATAAGTATCTGCCACACTTTGACGGAACGCCATGTCCAATTTACTCCAGATATGGCTGAGAGCTGAGTGGACCGATTTGGATTTGACAATAATATCTACGTTCTTCACCAGCTAAAAAATAAATCATTTCTAAACTCCTTACACGCGGCCTAGGTATGAAAATTATAGTTATTCCGGACATTCGCTTCGAATAAATTATTTTGGAATTCAATTTCCCTGCACTGGAATCGAATCAGTTAGAAGAATTTGACTGAAGGATCTAGCCCATCATTTACAAATAGTATTATGATCTGGCTCATTTGTATTTTGAATGGAAAGCCAATACGAGTCTAACACTCCCCATGCCTTGTCCATGCAATGCTTCTGCTTCAATGAACTCAATTCAATTCAGGAGTTCAATGATTGATTGAACTCAATTCAAAATTTTCTTTAAAAGTCTCATTTTGGGTTCAACTCGACTCAGTCAGTCATTTCCAAAAGTAGATTCTGTGAAGAATTACTCCAAAATCAAAAGATAAAAATATCTTGACATTTTTTTGATAAGTCTTTTTTCTCTATTTGTCCATCCTATACAATTTTTTTTACATGAGTTGTACTTATCATAATCGGCCCCATAAAAAAAATCAAATTTTTCAAAATCTCTCCAAAAAATCATGATTTTTTGGAATTTTCCCGACAAATCGTGATATTATTTCGATATATTTTGAATTTATTTCAAAGATTATCAGATTCCATCTTCTGACTCCAATTTTATAAAAATGATTAAGTATTCTCCTGGTACTGGCGGAAGGGAATTCTGATTATAATCCAAAAAATCCTTATAATAATCATGCTTTTCTCGATTATAATCAGGATTGATACGATTTTTGGCTCGTACGATTATAATCCAAAAAAAATCGGATTATAATCGAAAAAGTCGGATTTTTTGGATTTTTTTCGAACCCTGGTACTTTTATTCACAGATCAGATTCAGATTCCATATTCAACACTATGGGGGGAGTCAAGTTCATCATAATTGCCATTGTCATCTTTGTGATGTTTGTCATGAGATTTGAAGTTGATGCGGACGCGAAATGTCGACAAAAAGTACAAGCCACTCTTTGCAAACAATTGAAACTGAAGGATTGCAAGGAAATGATGTTGACATCTAAAAAATGATACGATTTGAACCAATCTTACAAGTCTGGGAAAACAACGTCGGATGCGGAGTGCTATGTTTACGGTAAGAATTGTGCGACGGCTACAAATGAAAATACTAGTAATGCAGTGTTTGATGAGATGGATGACGCAGAGTTTAATTTTAAGACTCTTGCCATCAAATGCTTTTGCAATCCGGATTAAATATAAGGATGCACTTGTCATCAGAATATTAATTAACAGATTGTATCAGCAATTAAAACTTGAACTTAAATTCTGTATTGGAATATAATTAAAATCAATAAATTGGTAAATTAAAAATTGGTCAGTCATAATTTTGTGTCTCGTCCGTTCGCCATGACTTTATGATCCCTCATTATTTATTTTTCATTTATGACGAAAGTCGATTGCACTGCACTCAACAATTGAGTAATGAAATACACTCCACGGATAATTTTCTCTAATAATGCAATATATTTATATTTAATCGTCTGAGGTTTTTAGATTGAAGTAATCTTTAAATAAATATCGGACACAAAAATGTAAATTAATTAATTAAAATAATGGTCAACAATATTCAACAATAAACAACAAAGAAATAACAATGAACTGGGCTATTCGCCCTAAGTGGTAAGAAGAGAGTGTATATATTATAATAGTTTCCGTCTTTTTTTCTTTCCTTTTCCGGCCGAGACGCAAATTCAACTTCAATGTGAAAAAGTCCTTCAGAGGTTTTCGTCGTAAAAGTCGTAATGGATGTCGTACGTGTGAATGGGGTCACTCACTGGTATTGTCTCAAGTAGTCCGAAGTCTCGTCATAATGTCACGTCCATTGTTGTGGTCTCAGTCAGTTTTACCGGTATTTGTCCTCCGTAATATTTTTTAATACTGGTAAATCGTAAAACGCGTACGTAACTCAGTCAGGTCAGTCCGTCAGGCAGTGTGAGGTTAAAGGTCAAACCAATTCTCAGAATTCGATTCTAATGTCAAAGTGTTCCGTCAGATGGGGTTGTCTTGTCATTTAAAATTGTTCCATCCAAGAATCAGAATCTGCATGGTGTCTTGAAGAGAATTCAGTCCCTGCTCATCCCTTCCAAAAAAACTGGAAGATTTAATGGATCTTCTGATAAGTGTCGTACATTTTCTCTACAGCACTCAACACTTTGTTAGTGGTGTCTGCAAAATCATAGGATTTTCCTAGACTCCTCCAACCACTACTTTCCCATCCACCTCCACCGCCTTTATTTAAAAGTGGGTAGACGACTGCAAAAAAAATGATCAAAATTTCGAATATTTCGAACTTATATGCAATTTTTTTAAAAAATGTCTTATTACCGGCTGCAAGGGCCAAGAGAACAATGATGGCTCCAAGAGCCAAGAAAAGACCTGTTGAGAGGTCAAAGGAGAGACCAGCATAAGTGCCACCTCCATGGACATCATGTCCACCACCGCCTCCACCGCCACCTCCATGACCACCGTACGAACTATAATGGTACTGTTGGGATTGAGGTCCTCCTCCTCGAGTGGTATCTTCTGGTGTGCCCACGGCCTTCACTGCACCATCTCCCAACACGCCACTTATGACTAGAACGACCAAAACTATTGAGCTGAGCATTTTGGCTTATAAAATTTTGTTGGGTCTTGTGTCCTCGTATTCAAAATCTGTAGAAAATAATTCAATGGATTAAAATTACACAGTTTTTATTATTCGACCACAGGACCGTGCAGGATCTTTGAGACGATCAATAAGCATGCAATGCATGTATGACCGCTGATCCATTGCACAAAAATTTAAACAAACAAAAAAAAAAACAAACAAACAAACAAAGACCGAATACCGAAAATTTTGTTTGTCACTTTTCTGTTAAATCCTAAATTTAATTTAATTAAATGTTTAATTGAACACTTGAATATTTTGAGGAAAATTTTATTGAACAAAAGAACTTTGAAAATTTTGAAATGTATTTTGTAAATAATTTTGTAAATAATGTTGTGTTGTGTTATAAAAGTTTACCTGAGAGAAAAGGAGTTCTCTCACTAGTGACTTGCATCAAAGTGAGTGAGATGCAGAGTTGGTCAACTCATGTCTTCAATCTTTGGTCGTGAACTTAAAGGGAGTTCATATGATGAGATAGTTCAACTCTGTGCACTTCCGCCAATTAACCTACCTCCTCTCGTCTTGCACCAACTAGGGTGCAGTCAGAGCATACAGAGCGTCATAAACCAGTTTTTTCTTCATATTTTCTTTTCTTTACTCTTTACGTATTTTTTTATTGTTTTCTAGGTCAAGATTAATAAGTGTCTCAAGTGGAATGTAATGTAAAAGTTGAACTTTGTTTGGAATGGACTCAAGAGTAAGAGAACCAAGTGAGTGAAGTCCTGTTTGAAATGAGTGAGCGTGAAAGCCCAGAATCATCATTTGAAAGAGAAATAATACAGTTCGGAAATGGTCTGGTCTACTATACATACATGTACATATGCTCATCCATATATTTTATGCTCATCCATATCTTTCAATTAGGTCGACATTTCTGCACTCTGACTCTCATTATGTTTGTATACTGTAAAAGTTCGAGATTCCTCGTAGTCGTACTTTTACCAAAATTTGGTACGAAAGGTCGGATCATAACCCCGTGCCACTTATTAACGTGTCCAATGTTAAGATTCGGCGGAATCAATAGTATGCAAGGTACATGTGCGGATACGGGTGTACGTGTAGTAGATCATCATCATCTAATCATAATATAGTTGATTTAATACAGTTTCCAAATATTTGGATCCCCGCAGGGATAGAAACTTTGTGTGTAAAGAACTAACTGTGGCCGGTATAGAGTGAAAGTAGTGGTTAGTGGTTTGGAATGCGACAATGAATTGTACGTACATTGTACATTGTAAGAGGATTACTAAAAATTATTATTGATTTGCAATACGTTCTAAGGAATCATGGTCGTGAGAAGTCTAGACACTTAAGGGTTTGGGTTGTACACACAAATATTTTGTACCCAAATTCCAGGTATCCTATTATAACGAAGCACAAACAAACCCGGAACCAAACATTTGTGTTTCAATTAATGCAATAAGGCAATTAATACAATCTCAGAACAAAAACATTCGTATTTTGTTACAATTATGAGTCGGTTTTAAAAGCTTTATCTGTACAACTGATTGTATTTTGCATTTATTTGTTTATCATACCACTTACTTCCTGTCCACACGTTCATGCTTCAGAAAACTGAGGAGACTCACACGCCATATATGTTGACACGAGTGCAAATATTGGGTTAATACTAATACACAATTTAATGCATGATGTGCGTGCACGAAATTCTGTCACACTTTATTGTACAGGGTGGTCCATAACCTCAGGTCTTGGACTTAATCCGCTCTTTCAAATGTTCAGAATTCTGAGGTAAAATTTTTACCTGCATGCCATGTGTAATTGTTACGGGGATTATGGAATGGACCATGCACACTCTATTACTAAAAGAGACCTTCAAAACTACATAACCTCAGACGGATAATTTTTTTTTTTGCATTAACATGTGAATCCACTCTATTCATTACTCATTTTCCTCACCTGTGTAAAATTAAAATTATCTTCTCAACCCAATCGTTACTCAAGCCATTAATTTTTTTTAGATTTGGTTAAAAAGCCAGGGCATTGAAACGGATGAGATGAACAAAACATTTTCCCACTTTACCAGTGACAGGCGCTTGGCACTTAGCAATAAAACTATGCAAAATTTTACAACAAACTTGTCGTCTCGAGATCGTGCGTGCCTACGTACTCAGCTCTAGACTTGTTGCAGACAATTAAAGATAATAACATATTAGTCATCTTGACAAAAAAAAGAGTTGTTTTAATCTTTCATGGAGATGAGACGATTTACAAACGTAGTTCATCTTTTCAAGTGTAAAGTGAAGGTCAAGTTTCCCGTGATATTTGCAAAATACGTTCCTTAAAATTTTTCATCATTCCTGAATATTCTGACCGATCCGAGTTTAGTTGTTGTCCAGCTTGCTACAGTGCGACACCTGGAAATATTCATTCCCGTGTGTTAAAATTATACAGTCACAGTATTTGCAATGGAATCAACTAAAATGCTTCTGAACAGTGCTGATCAAAATTCCAATCCGAATTCCAATGGACCACGAAAGGAATTAAATCTTCAACTCCCAATTACCACAATTTCAGATGAGAAACCTAAACCTGCCAAAGATATTTTTGGCGTTGAATATTATTCAATGAAAGTGGGAAGTGATCATGACAGTTTAGACGTGGACAGTTTACGACTCGGACTCCTCCGACCGTCATTCAATGATGAATTGAATGAGACAGGGTCTATGAAACAACAACACACTTGTAAGGAAGAGTGTACGACGGAGTTACATGAAGCAGCCAAGAGAAGGAATTCTGAGAAAGTTAAAGCATTGTTGGAGTCAGGAGCAGATCCAAATGCAAAGGATTGTCGTGGATGGATTCCACTTCATTATGCAGTCAAAGGAGGTATGTGTGTGGTAGATTTTTTAAAATTAATTATATGTAATGAAGTTTTATCTCAAATTTTTGAGAAATCAAAATTCTTAAGCTTTTTTCAAATAAAACGTAAAAAATTACAAGGGATGGGATAAAAAATTTTTGATGCGTGCAATTATATCATTCAACTGTCAAATTATAAGATTGACAGATGAAAGGATAATTGAAGAACGTTTTATGCAAAACACTTAAGCACCGCGCGGTTGATCAAATAAAAAGAATGGTCCTTATTGATATGATTCATCATCATAATGCATTGTCATGGTTTGGAACGTTTTAAGAGTCATAACACGCACACACACTTAATGTTGCATGGTTATTTAATCCAGTCATTCATAATTGGCGTGCTTTGTATTTCAGATTGTAGTTGTGAGTGTTGTATCTCGAGTGCAGTTGCTTGTCTCCGTCACTTTGTGGACTGCTGCCGCTCCGACATTAATATCCAAGACAATAATGGCGACACAGCCTTGCATATGGCAGCGGACAATCAGTCCACAAAATGCGCATCTTTGCTCATCTACAGTGGAGCGGATGTGTCCATCAAGTGTGTTATTATAAAAAATAATTATAAAAGCCTCAGAAAAATAAAAGTCAGAAAGATAAATGAAATGAAACGGATGAAAATGTAAATTCTAATTCTTTAGGTCACGACATGGCGTCCGAGCATTAAAATTATTGGTTGAGAAAGTTCCAGAAGCCATGGAATGCTTACTGAATAAAGGGATATCCATTCACAAGTATGATCCGTGGAATGCCAAGTGTGAGCTTAAAGTAGACTTTGGGTTAGTTTGTCTACCACTATCTTTAATTAACATTATAATTAACACTGTAAAATTGACTCCAGTACGTCATAAGATAATTTAACAATTCCAGAGCTATCGTGGGTTACGATTCCAATCGAAATGCGAGTTGGAAAACATTTCAGCCTGAACCTGATCCAAATGCTGGGCAGAACAGGAGAGAGACCCATCTGTTGAATGTCATTCTGGATGCAAATAGTTCATCTCGGAAAAAAATCTTGACGCATCCATTGGTCGCAGTATTTTTATATTTAAAGTGGAGGTGTGTTAGACCATTCTTCTGGACCACCACACTCATTCATGTAAGTTCAAGTTCCCTTTTTGGACGGCAACCGATCCCCCGAGCCTAATGATACATTCTTTCCAGATGTTCCTATTATTCCTGTACACGGTGTTCATTCTGGATGTGTACCTCATGAGTTGTCCATATCATCCCAAAGTCATTGATGGGAATCCAGTCAAAACCAATTGGACAACACAGTACCAAAACGAAACGACGGAAGTTCTGGAATACATTCCATTCTCTTGGTTCTCATTCTCACCACAGTCGAATCGAGAGGAAATCCAATTAGGTTTGAAACGAAAATTAATTAAATTAATTGTGATAAAGTACATAGAGTAATTAATGGAAATAATTGTGTATTGTATTTTTTTATAGGAAGAACAGAATGCCATTTGGACATTGGAACAACCATAAAGTCCCTCATGGTCTTAGGAATCACTTTCCTATTGACTCTCCATGAAGTGTTCAGAATGCTTCCCGGGCCAAGGTCTTACATAAAATCTACTAGCAATGGATTCCAATGGTTTTATTTCTTTGTCATTTATTTGACCACTTGGCCTGCCTTCATGACCACGCCCACCATTGCATTTTGGCAGTATCAAGCAGCAGCGGTAATTTAGCAATAAAAAAAGAATTCCCTTCCAAGAAAATATTTTCAAAAATACTGAATTAATTATATTTCTAGTTTGGCCTGTTTTTGGCATGGACAATCATGTTGTACCAGATCGGTAAATTTCCAAAATTAGGACTTTATGTGGAAATACTGACACAGGTAAGAAATTAAGTCTGTTTTACTTTAAACATGGTTGATTTGACCTTTGACCTCAACTTTGTTGTACGATAATTTTACCAGGTCCTAAAAAACTTTGGATTCTTCATGATCACTTACATGTGTTTAGTCATGGCGTTTGCTCTCGCATTCTGTGTCTTATTTCCCGGCGTAAGTTTATTCCGTCATTTATTTAGAATTTCAAAAAAAAATTCAAATATCAAAATGTCAAAAAATATTTAAAAATTGAAAAATGTTAACTTTATTCTCAGAATGCCCCATACACGTCCAT
>JAQIXO010000234.1:0-26658 GCA_034700305.1 Protaphorura armata
TGGGTCCATGTTCTACTTCTCAAGAACAAGTCTTATGCATTTTGTTTACATTATCATGGACTACACCATTCAGGCAGTGCTCACATTTTCATAAGCAAAACATAAAGACTAACAAGGTAAACTATTTGGGTGTTCAGAGCGTTCAGAAACCGGACCAAATTTTTTGGGCACCTTTGGTCATCCAAATGATGAGTCCATAAACAGTTTTTAGGCAAAGTGAAATTCTGACCCACAGCAGGTCATCGATGGTCATCCGCCATGCCCCTTAATACATTTGAGAAACGCCTACTACAACCATGGAAGGGAGCTTGCTGCCTTCTTTGGATGTCGTAGGCGTTTCCCCTACCCAAATAGTTTAACTTGAAAGAATAAGGAGAAACCTTCGTCCAATGAATCTAATCTTTTCAAAACATTTTTGTTTTTAAAAGTGTGTCTGAAATGTATCCCATCCCAATACGGCAACAATAAAACGAAATCTTAGTGTTACTCGAAACGTGGTCTCATCAATTAACTGGGCTTACGCTACTGTGAATAATAATATTCATTATTGTGTGTGAATTTTTTTTTCAAAAAGAAATAAATACATGAACTAAATAGGACAAGACAAGATGTTCCACCGCTATGGTCAAGCAAAGTCTGCCCGCATTTTCTTGACCACCCTGTATGCGTGTAATGTAATGTGTTTGAATTTATTTTTGGATTTCTTGATTATATAATTACGGCAAAGATACTTATACTAAAGTGTCGAACAGTTAGCTAGTTCGTAATGTTGTGCGATACTTTGATGATGGCGCGCTCATTAATTAGCAGGGCCGGCGTGATGAGGGTATAGGGGGCGTCCCAAACCCGGGCCAGGGCAGGAAGGGGGGCGGGGCAAGACAGAAAATTAATAAAAATGTGTGAATATCTATGGTGTTCAACTCTAAAATTCCAGCATTTCCTGCAAATCTTGCATACATTCTAATACTACCATTTCAAAATGTAAAAAAAATTTTGCGCGCTACGCGCGCTAACTACATAAGGTTAATATAGGGTCGGGATAGAGAATTTCTACGATGTTTAGAGCTAGAAATCTAGTATTTCCTGCAAACTTACATACATTCTAACATTAAATTTCGGAAAAGTCCAAAAAATTTGCGCGCTGCGCGCGCTAATTATTGAATTTTTACATGAGGGCCGGGGTCGCGAATTTTCAGCCCGGGCCGGGGCAAGCATCACGCCGGCACTGTTAATTAGTATTATAATTCTAGATGGGGCAACATTTCCAAACCTCAATTCCTGGAAAGGCGGCGTTCCAAAATTTTCAAAAGTTACGTGCATCATTACGAGATACGGAGATACATCATTACGGTTAACTGTTGAACTATTTAGTAATACGTTAATATTGCACAATATATTTCTAGATTTGACTAATTTTCCTGGTTTTAGGAATTCACTATCAATGTTTTTATAAAATATATACCCTCAAGTGGTAAGATATCAACTAATTGTGGTATAAGACAGAATAAATTAAAGAAGGACCTGGAAAATCCATAAAAACCCACCCTGCTCGATCCATGTCTTCATTACTAGGTTTCAAGAAATCGCGAGCTTTCTTATTAACTCCTCTCGCAATATCACCAGGACCAGCAAGGATATTAAATCCACTAAGAAAATTGACATACGCAGTACTCAAATCCCCACTAGTAGTTTTGAGGAAGAACTTTCTTGCTCTCTCCCATTTCCAATTTGCACCAGGTTCCCATGTAAAATTCGGGACTTCATACTCGTCTTGTATTTGTAAAGTATTCCAGAAAGGTCCAAATCCAGGTGATTTGGGTGTGTTGTCCAAAATAACTATTTTCCCTCTTGCTTGTCCCAGAGTTGGAAGTTCAGTTGACTTCCAAAAATATTCCGAGTAATTGTCGATGTATTCCTGCATTGTTTCTGCAAAACTACGTTTATTTGTGTCCTTATCAGCATCTCCATGTTCTTCCTTCACGCGCATTAATACAACTTCTCCAGGGTATTGTTTCAGAAATTTCGTCACAGTCTCCAGTACATCTCCAAATCCGAGGTCAAGGGAAACGGGTCCATGATGAATTGCAAATTTATTGTTAATATGATGACAACGAATATCGAGTGCTCTAATACCTGCATATAGCTGGTTATATATGTCGAAGTCTTGTGTTTGTGCCCATCGAGCTGCAGCACCCGGCCTACTAATGGCGCTAAAATGTTTGAAACTTCCAGAGTCATGTGTTCCTGGAATGGAGAGCTCCGAGAGTTGAAAATCTCCAGAGAGTTCACTCATCAAACGAGGAAAAATGTATTCTGGTGCTGTTCCTGAACTCGAGGTCTCATCCTGGAGAACGTCATCTTTAAGGGAGCAAGGGTTTTTTGACATGACCTCTCGACGTTTACAACAATCTTTTCTTTCCAGACATTGCCGCCATTTAATTGACTGTGTGAGGCCTTGCAGTATGGGCTTGTGACTCGTTTTAGCTTTTTCATCCAAATCTATAGCCCAAACCATCGTTCCTCTCAAACAATATTTTGCCGCCAAGTTTTTTCTAGCGTCCAAACTTTTTTCATTGTCAAAACTCACCCACTGATCATCCCATGTCAATATCTCGGAATTTGATGGCTCGTCGTGTTTAGACTGTAGTTTCTTTTGTTTCATAATTTCATTTATCTCAAATAAGCCAAGTATACCAGCTTCGTTCGTACATCGACCTGCACTTCCCGCTCCTTTAAATTTACATTTCTCGATTGTGTTACAACTGGGCGATTCTAAGGTATATGAGCGACCGTACTTGCCTAAACCAATAGCAATTTTTTCAGGTTTAACTCCATCTCGAACGTCTGTATGAGATCGTAAATAATTTCCAAGCTCTCCTGAGTCTTTGTTCCAAACTCCATTAAAATCATAGGTCATCAAATTAATCCAGTCAAGATGGATGGACATTTCTCCTATCTTAAAGTTTTTCAAATACCAATAGCTCGCAGGAGCAGCAATTGTTATTAAATATCTAGACTGAAACTCTGACCTCATTTCTTTTATGAGTTTGACATAGTTATCCGTATCCGTTGGAAGGCCCCCTCTGTCGGGTGCAGTTGGATACTCCCAATCTATATCTATTCCGTCCAGTCCATTTAAGTTCAAATAGGACTTGACCGAAGAAATGAAACGGGCTCTTGAAGATGATGATGCCACAATGTTATGGAAAGTCCATTGAGTCGGACCTGGGTCACTAAATACCCACCCACCTACGGAGATTAAAATTTTTAGTTCAGAGTTTGTATCTTTTTGCGAAACGAAAGATGAGAGTAATTTCTTTTCATCCTGTGTGGGTTCTGTCATTAGCCCATTTTGAACTGATCCAAATGCAAAATTTATATGCGTATAGCCGCTCGTATCAATGTCATCTGGAAGTACTGCCCCACATTTCCTTCCCTTTGACCAAGACTCGTAATAACCAATGCGGAATTGCTTGGGTGATCCGTTCCCACAGTTAGGAACTGGACTCGGCGAACAGTCCCGCTGACATCCTTTGGTACAAAATGCCTCCGTAGTACCACAAAATCCAAATTTCCCACAACAGACATGTAGAGGACACGCTTTTATATCGTTGTCTGAATTTCCTGCATATTTTCCGCACTCCGGCTTTGCGTCACACTGTCCCTGGCATCCGGATTGACAGAATGTTGGACCAAATCCACAAAATCCTGCTTTACTACAGCAAGCCTTCACTTTGCATGGTTTCGCAGCAGAACAATCTGTTGCTGGTGGTTTTGAGTCGCAGGCCCCGACGCATCCGTTGCCACAGTGGTCTTGGGTAAATCCGCAGTTGCCGAATTTGCTGCAACAAGCAACCGGAGAACATGGAATGGTTACACTACAGGTACCATCCTTCAAAAATTACAATTCAAGTATTAGAGTAATAAAACATTCCGATTGTGTGACTGGGAAACATTTCTGATATTGTGCTGACTTACAGATGAGACGATTTGAAGATTAGCCAAGGCTAAGAAGGTAGCAGTCCATAAAATGAATGAAGGACGTTGATGGACGCTACAAATGAAGGAAAAAGAATAATTATTGTAATATTTAAACTTTTAAATTCCTTGTAAAATTTGTAATTCCAATAATCTTTTACAAGCAAACCTTTTAACACCACCGACAGTCCCCATTATGACCAAAGGTTATATAAGTAAATTAGTAAGTGAATTGAGTTTTGTCTGTGGACGTACAAAGATGACTGAACTGTGTAAATCCATACGTGGTTTATAAACCACGATAAACCCAAATCTGTCAAATTACTTCATGAGAATCTTCATTCATGAATTGTTCTACTTTAGGTTAGGTTAGGTTAGATCACATTCAATGCAACGATTTGATAGACAATCGACGTAGGTGATTGACTCTTGATTTTCGGTAAGTTGCTAAGGAAAGCATTATAAAAACACATGTGTATTTTCCAAGTAAAGAAATAGAATTCTCCATTTGGAAGCTTGGAAGAAGGAATTTAATATGTATTGATGACGAACACAGGAAGCCTAAAAACATCTCATTAAATTCAAACTGTTATTACTAACAATGAAACATTATGATCTGTAAGTTTCAGAAAAATATGAAACTTGGTGCAGATGTTAATTTAAATATGCATATTATAGACAATCACAATAACTCGTGCCCCGATTGCGGTTTTGATCCGCCCCGCGCGGTCAAAGTTTAAAACCCATGCCATCTAATGAACATAAAAGGCCAGCCGGTGGTGTCTCTGCTTGCCCCAACCTGGCTTCCTCACTAGTTATTTAATACATTATAGGGCATGGATTTTAAACTTTGACCCATGGTCGAAATCGCAATC
This sequence comes from Protaphorura armata, assembly GCA_034700305.1. Lineage (NCBI taxonomy): Eukaryota > Metazoa > Arthropoda > Collembola > Poduromorpha > Onychiuridae > Protaphorura > Protaphorura armata. The sequence continues at coordinate 4,854 of JAQIXO010000234.1, forward strand.
GGGGCACGAGTTATTGCGATTTCCGGTCTCCATCCTACATATTCCAATTGACAACTCTGACGGGGTTTCATATTTTTCTGAAACTTACAGCTCCCGAGGTTCCATTGTAAGACGGGAGAGACCTGACCTCAATCGCTCAAAACTGGGTGGAATATACATGGTGATTGATATCTTTGCGGGTAGTTTAAGAATGAGAGAGAGAGAGAGAATTTTGTTTTATTCTAAAAGCAAAGCCCATAATACAAAACCTTTGATACATACACAAGAATTTCACCCTGTAAAGACCATTTATAAATACTGATACCGAAACTGTAGATTTAGTACGACTGCCCACAACACACACATAGAAACGGCCCCGATTAGCATACAAATGAATACTCAATGAATTACCACCAAATCCCATACACGATTCATAATGCACAAAAATACATACACAATTCACAAAACGAAAAATACATACACAATTCACAATACACAAAAATACAATATACAATTACAATTACGTTAAATTACATTTTTTACGAAGTTCATAAAGCATTATTAGACATATTATATTATTTCGCTTTTGACAACCATCATTCCACGATTTCGTTTGCATTTACGCATTCATGCAAAACGCCCTGACCCTTAGGGCGGATACCGGTGTGAGACTCATTAGTCATTGGGATCAAGCTCTGGATTTGGACTACAATCGAAGTGGAATGGTGGTTCAGAAGTACATACAAAATCCTATCCTTTATCACGGAACAAAAGCTGAAGTAGAACAATTCGTCCTCATCACGAGTGTTGACCCCTTGAGGGTTTACGTCTATCAAAGAAGTTTCACCTATTTATTTATTTATTTATTTATTTCATTCATAACACGGCTTCCCACGAGTGGGTCCTTACGCCGCGAGTAAACAATGACATGTCGATAGCAATCAGGAGAGAATGATCAATAGTTATAGCTAATTAGAATTACAACTTATGCTTAGTAAATAATAGACCCAATTTACAACCGATCACAATTTGTCAACACATAGTCAATCAATCGTTTCTTGAAAGTTAAAAGCGAGCATTCTTTGTCAAATTTCAGTTCATTCCAGTAATGAGCACCAGCGTAGGAAATACATTTTTTACCTAATTCAAGTCTTATACGATCTAAGTGTAAGTTACTTGCACCTCTTGTGTTATAACAATGAACGTCTGAGTTAGTTAAAAATAATTCCTTAAAAATAACAGGAGAGTTATCATACTTAAAAATTTTATACATAGTACACATGACTGATTTAATATACATCTGTTTCGGACCAAGCCACCGTAGTTTGCACGTCAGATCGTCAGATATGCTATCACTCTTTTTCTTTTTTAAGACTAGACGTGCCGCATATTTTAAAAACTTTTCAATTGGTTTCAGATGTTCAGAGTTGGCCATGCCCCAAACATTGGCTAAATAGTTAACATGAGGAAATACCAGACTTTTAACTAGGGTAGTATAATAGTTAACTAACTATTTGGCATCCAAACACACCCAGACAACTTCCAAGACAACATGGAATTATGGGACCATTCATGACCCTTGTATTCACACTCCGTTCAAACGCGGGGAGAGAATAGAAAATACTCAAAATATTTGGAATGACCTAATGGAGAAAGGCTATGACGTGTCCGCAGTTCAGTCTAAAATGGAACATGCCATTGTCAAATAATTGGTCTCTGTTGAGTCCAAATTGAAAAAATCGTGGGCTAGCACAAATGTACTCAATCGCTACAATTCCTTTGGGCTCATTGCATTTGATTTCATTGTGGACCAAGAACTCAATGCAAAGTGTTTTGACATCAATAACGTTGCCACCTTGGCAATTAAGTCCAATTGGACTCATGTAATCCATCTGCCCCTGGTGACGGAAACACTGAATCTGGTTGGCTTTCATTTTCCCACATCCATGAGTCAAACAGCTATAAGTACATTAAGGAAATCCAATCAATTAATTGGGCCCATCTTATATCAAAATCACCTCTATTCTCCTTCTCTAACAGAAGCCGAACGCATTAAAGAGAAACGTTTCACTAGAGATTTAGCTGGACCAAGTCAAGTTTCCGAGTACGCTGAACAGATTTTGGAAAATTTGACCCCCGATGACGTTCGTCAACTGATCATCAGTGAAGATGAATGCTCCTCATCACTGGCATTCAAGAGATTACTTCCTTCGTCATCATCGTCAGGAATGGACGAGTACATTTCAACAATTGAACCAAAGAATCGTTATTACTACATGTTACTTCATGCTTGGGAAACAAAATACAAAGATAACAGAGGAGATGGGGTTGAGCGTCTCAGGAAACTCTCTGCTGTCAACTTCCATTTGAAGGCCTGAAGGAGGATTGACCCAACGTATCCACAACACACATACTGTACTACCAAATTTTACCTTGCCTTTGAAAACAATTTGAATACCATTAGAAAATCTAAAAGTTATGTATACCCATAAAATTATGAACTGACAGAGTATAGCCTAGTACGTTGTTCTTATATCTCATTTTTCGTTCAACAAAAGGTTTATTTACTTATTTAGGTAAATTAAGCTCCAACATAGAAGTTGAAACTTAACGATGTGAACTCGTAATGAGTCTATATATACAAGTTACAAGAAATTATCCGTGAGTAATAAAAAATTGTCTAGTAGTTGGAACTGATAACTTCGAGTCGAAAGAATTGTAACAGTATAAAGGAAATCTATCGCATTTATTAACGGAAAACAGAGTACGGCACTGGTAGGATTTATAGGACATATTGGTTGATTAATTTGCGTGTGATGCTTTGTCCCTTTTTCCCAAATTAACGGTGGCTCGTTTATTTTGAATTTCGTGCAAGTTTTATGGACGGAGTCCCGTGGTAATCCATAAGATGGTGCTTGATTATCGGTCTGAACCTGAACATTGTTGCCAAACTCTCTTAAAGTTTTGAAATTCCTTATTGTAGCGCGCATTAAATTACAGCCAGAAACAAATGGTTTGAAGTCATATGGCAGCATTGAGTGAAATTGCTGAGTTTTGACGCGCCCGCTAACTTACAAATGTCTATCCCATGCTGATTCACCCCAAACTAACTTCAATTATTTTTTTATATAATTAATTGAAAATCGCTATAACCACGCGACTGACTTTGATGACTCATGACTTTTTGGAAACGTAATAATCAACTGGAACTTTTTAATGTACATTTTTCTAAAAAAAAAATTAATGGCGCAGTTATATAATAAATTTTAACTAATTATCGCGATAATTAAAATTTTATACATTAGATCGATAAGGTTTTTTACTACCTTTCCAAAAAGTCATAATTCATCAAAATTGGTTCAGCAGTTCTTGAGATATACGATAAAACCGCTGTCCTTAAGCAAAAGGAAGACAGAGACACGTGAAGAGTAAATTGTATTAAAAATGTGGAGTTTATTTACACAAGAAAATACAGAGAAGTGTGTTGGTGGAGAGCTGAGTTGTAAGTAAATCGTATATGTATAGTCATCCAGTCAACACACACACTCATGCGTTTAACATTGACGTAGTATACTCACTACACGTGTACATGAACTTATATGTGACATTATATATTTATGTCTAAGCATCATCAATGCTAATGCAATGCTCTGACCAGTCATATTTCTAAACATTCTTCCACCTAATAAACTATAGTTAATTTTTAATTGCTAACATGAGCATAGCCAATTTCACGAACATGATTATATCTAAATTTGACCGCTGCCCAAGCATCCGTTCAATCAATGTCTGTTAGGGGAAAGTTCTGAACAATGTGATGAGCAGATCCCTTCACCAAAGAATTTTTCAGTAAAGCGAACTTATGTGTTGAAGAGACTTCATTGTTGTTGACTACCATTGAGTTGAATTGATCCAGGAATGCAGGCCAATTGGTCGATTTTCCATAAAAATTCGGAGGTTCTGCCTTTGGAATTTTGACTCTTGAGATTAATTGAGCTTGTAATTCCAGTTTGACTTTATTGTATCGATTGAGTATATTCGTGCTAGCCCATGATTTTTTCAATTTGGACTCAACAGAGACCAAGTATTTGACAATGGCATGTTCCATTGTAGACTGAACTGCGGACACGTATTACGACAATATTTTCAGTATTTTCTATTTTCTCCCCGCGTTTGAACGGAGTGTGAATACAAGGGTCATGAATGGTCCCATAATTCCATGTTGTCTTGGAAGTTGTCTGGGTGTGCTTGGATGCCAAATAGGTGAAACTTTTTTGATAGACGTAAACGAGGACGAATTGTTCTACTTCAGCTTTTGTTCCGTGATAAAGGATAGGATTTTGTATATACTTCTGAACCACCATTCCACTTCGATTGTAGTCCAAATCCAGAGCTTGACCCCAATGACTAATGAGTCACTCACCGACTGAACCAGTCGTCACATTTGTTGGCTTTAACACCCATTTTTTGGAGTGGTTTGATTTGTTGAATTCTAGTGTTTCCTTTCCTATTCCAACTTCCAATCCAATCACCATCATCATCACTCATTGTCTTCTAAAAACCTGAAACCGCTTTTCTTAAGAATTATGTCCAGATATGAGCGAACCCTGTGGTTGTCATTCTTTTGAAATTGAAGGTTTTTTTGAATATTCTTTGGAATGTTCTCCGTTGTCTCATTATAGAGTGCGAAGTGAATATACGGGGATACGTCTGGGAATAATTTTTTTTGCATAAGTCGGTTGGTAGAATTGTATAGGTTTCCAGAGTGAGTGTTTCCAGGCACAAAGTGGAATAACCAGAAGAGAAGTCGCAATAGATTTGTCAGTAAATGGCAAATGACGGTTATTAAACATTTGCAAACTAAAGAACGTTCTTATAGAAATCACGAATTACGTGGTTTTATTAATTGAAATGTACGGAATATAATGAAGTAGTGAATACGTCATACATCATCAGCTTAAGCCGGTAAATTCACACTAACTTCTTTTGAGATGGAAAACTAACAAGGAGCGCCAGGGTTTGATTGGCCACAATATGAAGACATCCCAGAATATTCTTACCACATTCATAAATATTTGACACAGCCATGGTGAGTGGTCGAACAGCCAACCATTCTCTCCTGGTTAACTTTCTTGATCGTACCAAAGTTTGGCATGTAGTAAATGCATAGTCGATAAATTCATTTGAGATTGTATATAAATTTGCTGAGGAATAAAGCAAAAGAAGTTGTAAAATATGAATATTAACGAATGCTGAGCACACGATTACGTAGAATGTCCCAGGAGTATTTTGAGCAAAGGCCACGATTCCATAACTCACGATTATTGCGGCACACAGCAAGGTGAATGCAGTCACCATGTCCACAATGTCATTCAGTAGAATTTTGTAGGCTGTGTTGAGAATCATGAAGCCTTTGAAAGTCGTAAGGGTCTTATACGCCCTTCTAGATGTCGTCCATTCAGCATCCCTGAAAATATGCATGTTGGTAAAATACAGGGTGTATAATAGGTAACGAACATTAGACACCCTGTATAAATACATACATGTAAAAAAAAGTTTAATAAGTATAATAATTGTAATACTTCAAAACTTGTATTTGATCACGTTGTAGAGTAGTATAGGCAGACAGCAATAGAAAATGAAACCCGGTCATGGCCAGACCATTGAAGTGTACCACAGCCACAAGTAGTCCAATGCAAAGTAGCTCAAATCTCTGGTTAATTGAAAACGTACAGTAGACGACGAGGACGCTTGCTGGATTCGAAAACGCTGAAATGATTACATTGATCCCCATCGTAATCCATACCCAAAAAAATACTTTCCAAATTTTGATTAGTGCTGAAGACTTGGTCGCGCTAAATTGATCTGCGCGAGAAAACATCAAGCATGATCTCACAGTATCCTGCGGTAGGTATATAACTTATACAGGGTGAGCCAAAAAAATATGATCAATTTTTTTTACCCTATTTTTTTGGCCCACCCTGTATATGAAACTAATAAATAAGGAGTATATTTAGTAGTGACGGCCTTACCGCGAACCTCTGAACATTCTAGTCGTAAAACTTGATTCGTGAATGCAACGACATCTGTGGACTTGAAACAATTGATGAGACTGAACGCAATTCCTTGAAAGTTGAGGAGAATGATATAAATGTGAATCAATTTCTGGGGTGATGAGACTTGGCCACCCTTCCAACTGCTCACAAAGTAAACAAACTGAACAATACGAATGCTTGTATCGATTCCAACATTTAGACAATTCATGAAACGATGTATGGGCTTCTGGGTCTCCACAATTATATTTTGCACTGGATCCCATTCAAATGGAAGGATTTTGTAGACTCCAACAAACTGAACCAAACCTTTGATTAAATTCGTCCAGTCTTTAGTGAATTCACATTCGCTGTCATTTTCTTCGTTTCTCTTTCTAATTTTGGAAAATACTCTCTTTATTGTAGTGATTATGGCTTGGAGAACGTTTAAGCACCACATCGCTGTAAATCACACTGACAAGTACTAAAATTACAATAGTTTATTGTAAGTCATGTGACACTCGTTCTTTTAGTTTAGTGCACGAATCAATGACTGTCACCAATCCTTGCCTAAACTAATGTCTTAAAAGCTAAGAAAGTATTCATGGCAAGAAAAAAGGCAAGGTTGTTGGACAGGTACAAAATATTTTATGACTTCGCTATGACGAACTTACGAGGGGAACGTCAAGGCGGTTATTTTTTAATTACAATGAAATGTATGTCAAATTAATCGGCATTTGATATGTTTTTGTAAGATTTATCGTAAGTTAAATACCTAGGTTTTTTTGAAATTCTAATTATTTCGATTCTAAATTACTTGTGACCTCAAGTGACCCAGAGTCACCTATTTTACACACGTTGACAGTTTTAAAAAACAAACATTTTTTTGAATTTTTTTTTTGCCGAAACCCCTTCTTGCCTTAAACTATTGAGGACAGAGGGTCCCCTTTGTTTTCATTAGCACTTGTTGAGACACATATTGCAATGCGATTAAAAATTATCCGCCGATACGTTGCCCTTGTTGTTAGTGTGGTGAAACTTACACTCAAACTTAAACACTCAAACTAATGAAAATAGTCAGCCTACAGTAAAAATGCGGGGAACTTTTAACAGTGAATAATTTAAGACTGTCGTCATGTATCGAATTATTTATTTACAGGGCTCAGCATAAAAATCGTCCCAAAAATTGAAGTCGGAATACAAAATCCATTCAGCCATGTATTATTCTTTAAGGTGTATTGTATGAGGCATGAACATATACTATATGGCGTTTCCACCTCTACTATGTAATCTTGATTTCAATGTAGACGTCTTTTTAATTTTCCAGTATATGCATAAAGGCAAAATATAATACAACACATTTGTGGAAGTAAATCACTGGAGAGGTGTTTTCCGGTTGTGGAACTTTGAGCAGTTCCGGAAGTCTATAGTAACAATCATTCGAAATGTGTTCAACAAAGTTGAAGGTCTAAGTTAGTCGCCAACAAAACTATGATTTTTCCAAAAAATACAATTCCAAAGTGTTGCAGATACGTTAAGAAGTAAAGTTCAGCTGTGTGATTTCAATGTATGTGCATTGAAACTGGTTCGAAATGGATTCTCCGGAAATTGGACACATGACAGTTCAACCGGTCGAACTTTTTCCTGCCAACTTTTCTGCATCCGCACAATGTTTGGTAGGTGTGAACACTGACCGGAGTCAAATTCGGCTGACACAACAATCCAGCTTCACCTCCCATCAATTTGGTCGAAGGTGCATGCAGAAAAATTGGTGCAGCCAAATCGTAGTGTGTATAGGCCTTAAACGAAGTTCGGATTTTCTGAAAAAGTAAGAAGAGTCCCCCCTGTCCTCACCTCGAAAAACACATGTTATAGACCATAAGGATTTTCGATTTCGAAAAGTCAAAAATCGAAATTAATTTATTTTGACCCCCCGGGGGCCCATTAATGAGAAGGAAAAAATTCGTGTCCAATCAAATCCCAGGACCTCTCGAAAAAAAAATATTCCATCGAAATTGGGCTGTAGTCGGCTCCGGCCTTCGCTCGTTAGTTATGAAAACGCTTCAAATTTTGTGAGTTGATACTGGTAAATCCTGTTCATTTCACGTCAAGAGAAGTAATACATACACTAGTTATATAGCACATGAATATTTTTTATCTGTTCAACGTGAACTGTATAGAGTTGAGTGGCGGGTATTCATTTTCATGGAATGTCCGTCTTATAGTTTTTGTTTGAGATTTAAAGGAAAGTGAGTCAAAGTGCTGGACCATTTCCTCCAAAAATACTTAAGACCATTCGAGTTAAACAAGAGTTATCAAAAAGGAACCCATGTTTTAATTTTCCTTTTCCTATAATGAAAAGAAACCACAAACACTAATTACAATCCTTGGAACTTCCTTCCAATGTCATTCATCTGCAGAAACCAGAAGTGACAAGTTCAAATATCTAAATAGATTTTAATTGACCACAAGATTGTTAGTTCAATTGGACATGTCATTCCTACTCCTGACACGAGCCTGAGTTCAAACCTCAGAAATTGATTTGACTAAACACTCCATTGAGATTCCCATGCCTTCAACATTAAAAACCTTTTAATTTAGTTGATTTCCACTCCAATATCATTTGATTGCGGTTGAGCAGCAAGACTTCATATAAATACCCAAGAAATTAAATGAACTCTTGTCTTTCCTCAACCTTGTTTTTGGGCACTCAGTTCAGTTAGACTCATACAAGTTCAATATGCCAATACAACACGGTTCAATCCAAATCTACAGGGTAAAATCAGATATTTATTATGATCACATTTAATTGGGACAGTTGCCTATAATTTTTCATTGTTAGATTGGAGAAGAAGGGAGTGGGACAAAGTTAAGATTTGGTGGTGATGGATTTCAAGATTTTGAACAAATCCGAGCTCAATGCAAAGAGTCAGGGAAATTATTCGAAGACCCCGAATTCCCACTTGGAGATGACACCATAGATAAACCAGGAGATTTACTTTGGAAACGACCACATGTATAATACATTACAATGTCAGAAATAGATTCTATCATTTTACTAATGCCCACGCGAATTCTAGGAAATTCAAAAAGTTGGGTACAAAGATGATGGGAAGAAAGTCGTGTTTGCTGTTCAAGAGGAAGGGGATGACTCTGCCATCTGTCGATTTGATGTCCATCAAGGAACCGTTGGTAAATATTTAATATCAGCTTATACCTTGAATCGAAAACATTTAATTCACTTGTCCTTAAATCCAAGGGAATTGTGGGTCTGTGGCCTCATTCGCATCCTCAGCCCTTCATTCGGATGTTCGAAGTCTGGTCATGCCAGACGATAATACCTTTGAGGATGGGGAATACACCGGAGCTTTTCATTTCCGGTACAAATGAAACTTTAACTTGAATTGGGTAATTACGAGTTGATCCAATTTATATATATATTTTTGTTGACAGGTGTTACCGACAAGGGAGATGGTTGGACGTTGTAATAGACGATAGGATTCCTTGCAATAATAAATCAAAGCCCCACAGTCTAAAGCCGGTCCGTTGTGGAAACACTGTTGAGTTCTGGCCTTGTCTTTTGGAAAAAGTTCGAGCCAAGTAAGGGCTTAGATTCAAATACTTTCTCTTTCAAATTTCTCACATTACCCCATAATAATCCTCTCGTCCTTGGTTCACAGATTGGGGAACAGTTTCCAAGGGAACAAGACAGGGGGTGGGAGCAATGCATTGGAGGGGGTGTCTGGTGGGTGCATGGAAAAGGTGGACGTCAAGACTCCTGGTGCATTCCAACGACTACTCAAAATGTGGGAGGCAGGGGCAGTGGGGGAAATTGCTTCTATGGTAAGCATAAACACAACCACATAGGACTCCACATATACATATGCTTAGGCATATGTAGAGGGACACATTTGGATTGGACGGTTACTACATTGATGTGGTTTAGGTTGGAAATGAAGGGTGGGTTGGTGGTCACGGGTACTCTGTCACTGGTTTTGCCCAAGTGAACACAACAGATGGAGAGACAGTGGAATTGATGAGAATTCGGAACCCATGGGGACATCATGAATATACTGGGAAGTGGAGTGACAGGTAAGCACCACCAATACCAGTCACCTGGTAGTGCTTTTTTAATCCTGTCTTGGTTTTGTAAATTAGCTCGGCTGATTGGGAGAGAGTGAGTCAGGCGGTCAAGGACAGACTCTGTCTCATTGTCCGTGATGATGGAGAATTCTGGTTTGAGTTCAAGGAATTTAAAGTGCTTTCAGGAACACAGCATGTCAAAATTTGTCTTTTGAATCCACAAGAACTGGACGAGTACAAAGAGTTCAATTGGAATTATACAAAGTTTTTCGGAGTTTGGACGGAAGGTATTTCTGAATTCAAATCTTCAGTTCTATTTAAGTGTGATTCAATTCAGCCTATTGTTTTATTTGTTGCTAGACCGTATTGACGGATACTTTATTGATATTGATGGTTACTATGGTCCAAAATGTCAACACATTTTTAAAGTGGAGAAGGAAGGAGGGGCTGATATCGGAAACAGTTATTTTATCGGAACCAGTTATGGAGATCAATATTAATTAATTTTATTGGTCTTGTGACCTTAGTTCTATACCAGTGGTAAGATTATTGTTTTACAATAATAAGATGAAAGAACAGTTCCAAAATTAATATTGAATAGTTTGATTAGCTTAATCACTGTTGCTTACGGCTATACAAATATTCTAGACTACAGCAGAAATTAATTTGTCTGTAATACTGCGTAATTTAAGTTCTTCGTAATATTTAATGAGATTAGCGCTGTTGGAACGCAATGTCCGATTTACTCGGGTTATGGCTCATTGGAAAGCCATTCGCATTTCCAATAAGTGACATATCACTTTTTGTTAACCGGGTTCAAAAAGGTCACGATAGGGTCGTATTATGACTTAGGTCATATGGAATATGGTGTGTCAATCCTACAGTACGGTCAAGGAGAGTGTGTGCACCAAGTTTCAGATTTTTGTGACCACTCCTGTGAGGTCACGAGGTCATCAAAATTCAAAACCTCCATATTATTCCAGTTACATTTTGAACTTCGGTTTTCGAGCTTTGATGACCTCGTGACGCCATAGGGGTGGTCACAAAAATCTGAAACTTGGTACACGCTGTCTCCTGGACTTTCTTGTTCGATTGACACCCCATTTGACCTAGGTAATAATGTGACACCCTACCATGACCTTCTTCGAATCCCATCTGATCATGGCTTAACCGGGAATATCGCTTCAATGTGACCTCTTGACCACTTGTTCAAAATTTTGAACTTTAGAGTGACGTCTCCTTTATTGCAAATGCGATGGGCTTTCTAATTAGCCGTTTCTCGAGAATTTTGGACATCGCGATCCAGCGCTATGCTTATTCAAAGTTGACCCGCATTTTTTGGGACACCGTGTGCACACCCTTCAATCACGAATAAAACGCATAGCCGGTTGTCCATATTTATTTTATTCCAAATCTCAATGCTTTACGACTGTATACTACGTACATAACAAACTGAATGTTTTTTATCAGTGTGAGTTCACATTTATGTAATACACACTGTAAATATTAATTGGCATTGGCATTTACATATTAAGTATAATTGCAGTTGGATGTAAAACCCACATGATTGACATACACATCTCGTCGAAAAATATTATTTTGGTTTATTTTTCTTTAAATAAAATGGAAAATTGTTTGGGTGCACTAACCGTTCGGTAACCGGACCGAACCTTCTGGGTACCTTGGGCCATAAAAATGGTGAGTCGGAAAACATTTTTTTGTAAAGTGAAATACTAAGCCGTGGCAGGTCATGCCCCATGGATTCATGGAATTGGCTGCTGTATGGACATTTTTATTGGCTATTTTGGTATTAACCCCAAATGTAAATGTTGACGCATGAACTCGTACTCTGCCAATCACCCACTGCCACTTGTGCGAGTTGACGTCTTATGTTATCATTTGGACGAGGGAGTCTGTCAGTATGACTCAGAATTTACATTTCTTACGACTGACGAGGTGAGTTTTGGGAGGATATTTTTAAATTGCCGGACTTAGCTAGTGCCAAAAAACGAGTTAAATCCGGTATTCTTTGCAAAGTTCAAACAATCTGATTTTTCTCACAAGAATCTGGGACTGTCCCCTTGGCTTCGTACACTGGATCTCCTCTCTCCCTGCATGAGGCCTGGGCGCATGGGACAATGTCAAAGGAGTTGGGTGAGACGAGGCGAATGGGAGGGCAGGACGGGATATTTTTTAGAGAGATCGAATTCTATGACCTTTGCTGAGATGTACACGAAATCGTATCCTACCCGATTTCAAATCACTTATTGGTCACAACTAGTTAAGTCTCAAAATTGGAAAAGATATCCGCCCTTAAGCTCCCCTCGTGAGCCGGAAACGCTAATCCGGGTCTGTTATTTCTCAATTGGATTAATACGATTGCGTCATTGCGATTTCACTCAACCACTTCTACTCATTTTTAGAGATGTACATCCGATGCACGCAGTTCATTTTTGACAGCGTGCTGACCAGAGTTTGCAACTTGCATCAGCACGATTAATAAATCAATGCTCGAGTTAACAAAACCTGTAGTAAAATGAAGTTCGTAGCCCCAGTTGTCTTCGCACTGTTCTCGTGCAGTATATTCACTTATGCGGACGCTGTCGTTCATGGAAACTCAAAGGGTTTGTGATCTTGAATTTCTAATGCCTATTTCACCTGTTTAGACTTTTAAACAACATTTAGCCTGTAAGATTAATTTGTGTATGCCTTGAATTAGACTGGAAAGAAGAAATACTGGAGAAGATTGTTGAGTTGTACGATGGACAAAAAGCGGCCCGAGCTCTCTCATATCTCCGAAAGGAGGAAGAGACTTACAATGGAAATATTTCTCCGGGATGGCGCGCATTGAAAACATCCATTCATTCAGAGAATACTTTCAAAATCTATGTGGATGAACTCATTGAAGATACAAAAGCTGCATCGAATCAAGACACTTATGACAATATCAAAAAAGCAATACATATTCACAATGATGGTGATTTTGACCTGGACAGAACGATTACAGATGACATCGAAACCCATTTTGGATCAACACTTGCTTCGACTTTAATTAAAGTTATTACCATTGATATGAAGATCCAGATATACCCCGAGACGATTTCAAAAATAGCGAATCACCCAAGTGTTCTCAAACTCCTCGAAGAACTGGTGTCATGCCCACAAAATAAAATTGCTGTCTTAGCAGCTACCAGACTAACATTCGAGAATGTTTACCATATGTACGGATGGTGGATTGGTGAAATGTCTGGAAAGATGTGTGCCAAACGGATTATCGACTCGACGGTATCAGTTGGGGCTGGGGCGTATTGTGGCTTGGCAGGTGCTGCTTTCGGCACAAACCCGTACGCTCAAATTGCGAATGGTGTATTGGCATATTGTTTTTGCTCGAGTGCTGGCCACTACTTGTCGGACATGCTGACTACTTATGTCTTTGATGTATCAAAGGAAGACGCGGTCATTAATGCATACACATTTTTTGGGCTTAAAATAAGTGCGACAAATAACGAAATCAACGTTGCGTTTCATTCGATGACCAAGAAATTTGATGAAGAGGGAAAGAAAGACAAATTATTATTCACACAAATGTCGATGCAAATTATTAAGATGGACAGAGGCGAGATTTATTAATATAGTGTTGTATGCAAAATCATACTACGTAGTCTCAATTCATACATAGTCATATTTACAATGGAATTAAATTACATTGAGAATAAAGAAAGACAAGGATCGATTTAAGAGTAATACTATTTTTGCTTATATAAAATTGCAGGTAATCCAATCAAGTAAGATTCTAAATTCCTATCATTCTAACAACACTATTATTTTATAATAAGGTCACATAATAATTATTGTACCACTTTGTTCAAAAGGGGTAATAATCTGGGGGACCCGATTATTCCTCCCCGCTGTCTACTCCTCCATGGGTTCCAAAATTAATAGTTTCATTCTAAAATTGTGACAAAATGCATTTTATTAAAGTAGAAAGTACAGAGAAAGTAGGGGCAGGCCTACATTTTGTATTGAATCCTTAAGATTTAATTTTTTCTACGGCGGCGGTCCGCCAACAAAATTGATGAAGAAAATTAATTCCCAAGAAAAATGTAGAAAATAGACAGATTGCCTGATTTGGAATTTTCAACACAAACACTGACGTAGGCGAAGTAGCACCGTCTGCGTTTGTGTTTGGTACGATTTTCATATTGCTTAACGGTTTCCCGCAAACGAAAGCCAACCGTGGCAAGCACTAGAAATTTAAAATTAATTGTGGATTTCCTACAATATTTTTTTGCGAATGACGAGAATGACGATTAATTTGATTATGATTAATTTGTTACATTTTCAAAAGAAAATCTTATTTGTACTAACTAGATAAAATTCTTATTCAATTTTCATAGGGTAAGTCTTACCCCTTCAAAATGTAATTGTGCATTGTGCAAGTAGTAAACGAGAATCTTTGGAATGGTATTTTGGAAACTCAAACACTTGGATACCCAGATTTCAAACAAATTCAAAATGGATGTTCAGCCTTTGTTAAATTAATTAACTTAAATTAATTTTAGTTAAATTAATTTATTTAATTAAAAAGAGTTTTTGGTTTTGTTGTTTGTTTGTTTTTTGGAAAAAAAAGTGTTTTGAGCAAAAAATATTTTCCTAATTTTTCATGTAGAAAATTTGGTAACCAGTTGAAGGTCATCCATAGTGTAAAAACTCAAATCAAAATATGAAGGAGTTTCTTGATTTTGTGGTCAAAAGTTTCATGAAGAAGTAGAAAAGAAGTATATTTTGACCCAGCGGGCACGAGTGACCCGGGATGACCTTACCAACAACCCGAGTCCAACAGATTTCACTTTGAGAACTTCACTAAAATGTAAACTCAAACTTAAATTTGTTTTGAATAAGAAACAAGACATTTTCAGTGACTAATTTGAAGAAAGACGGTGCACAAACTCATACGTGAAATTGAACGCTAAAAGTGTCATTTCTGGGTACGGTTTCACGTTCCTGCACGAACACAAACACAAACGGAGGGTCACGTGAAAAAACGGCGACGCATCAATCTGAGAACCAGGGTTATTTCCTTGGTTACCAAACTCAGACGTCGGCACGTTGGCAGTCGTCTATGCACCCGAAATGGAGTCGTGCCCCCCCCCCCACGTTTACGCGGGCGTACGGTGGAAAAGGTTAAATATGTTTTTAATTAGTTTGATTCAATAATTATTAGTATTTAGTGAACCAGATGAAATCGCAATTCAGAATTTGGTTTCCCAATAGTAGTGAGTAAACCTCGATTACAATCCAGGATGCATTTTTTTAACCCACGTTTGCATGGACCTCGATTACAATACCGGAAGTGGCTTAACTATACTTTAGCATGGACCTCGATTACAATACAGATTGCATTTAATTAACATGCTTTAGCATGGACCTCGATTACTTTACAGATCGCGTGCCGACCGGCCGTCCGCGGCGTACCCAGAACGGGTTGGGTGGGGTGGGCTGCCGGGGGGGCGGTTGGGATTTAATAGAAACGCGCAGAGCGCGCCCCCGCCCCCGCCCCGCCGGCTGCTTCGCAGATTTCCATAGGGTGGCACATAAATTTGTAGCCCCTCCCATTTCTACCTACCTGGGTACACTCTCACGCACCTTGCGTGTCTAACCCGTTTGCCGTGCCGGGATGAGGTGGAGGGAAATTATTTTTCACTCTCATGCATACAATGTATTCGTGTTTGTATGCTCACCTGTGTTGGGCAAAAATGAAGACGGGATTTATTCATTTTATTCATTTCTAATCATTCGTTATTCATTTCACTTGATTTTGGACCAAAAGGAATTGAACCCCCGGCCTGGCTTCTGTTAGTGTCTTACTGAATCCATTCGGCCGGGGACCCAATTCCAATTTTAAGATTAATTGAATGGGACTATGAATGCCTGGATTCGAACCTCGGTCAAAAAAAAAAATATTTACATTTGACAAGGTGGTACGCGCTAACCACTAAGCCAGAAGTAAATATTATTTAAATTTACAATTTTGGTGGCATATGCAAATATTATTTAATTACGTTGCTCGATTCTTTTGTATTTTATAAAAAGGATGAATGCCATGTCGAATACTTTGTTGATTATGCTATGAGATAAACCCATTCGTTAATGATTTGATACATTTTGGTGTTGAGCATGACTCTGTGTGCACGGTGTAAACGCTATGAACTCGGACCTGTCCAATATTACTTGTGTTTAGAAACTTTGTTTCCTGTGGGTAAAGCAAAAAAATATTTTGTGTGTTGCTGGTCTTGTCATGCGACATATGTTTGGAAGCCTATAAGCAATTTGATCACAGAATACTCGGGTCTGGGTGAAACGGTTTGTTTAACAACTCATGAAGGAGTCCCACCAGCTGACACTGAATTGTAGTTGAGTGCAACGATGTCAAGGTGTAGCTTCTGCACAGTACAACTATCCGAAAATCGTGGTTATCATATAAAAGTTGAAAGATCACTTGTTCCAGCCTATGTGAAGTACTATCGTTGTTGTTGGATTTGTTTTTACTTGAGTTATCCTGTGGTCATGACTGATATTTTACTCGAAGAGTATCCAGCCTTAGGAGAGACTTTATCTATCACGAACGGACGAGGCTCACCACCCATGTGATGCCCTTGTGTAAAGTGTGTTGGTCAGGTCAGATTGTACTTGAAGGCCTGGGATATTATTTAAAAGTGACAACATTACGTCAACCACCGTCTGTGAAATATTTGATTTGTTGTAAAGACTGTTACCTGTTTTCACATAATTTACCTCTAATTGAGATTTTACATGAATTCCTTGAATCTGGAGAAACTGTTGTTTTGACTAATCACCGGGGAACTCCGCCGGACAATGTTTAAATGTCTTGTGTGCAGTGAGAATCTATATGAAATTTTCCAGTGTTTCAATTGTAGACTGCCCAGTCTTATGGACCATAACATTTCATTTACACAAGCTTTCCCGAATGCTCGTGTCCGTGTTGAGTGTATAAGAAACTGTGACTTTTGTAAGACCCGTGTTAGTGTGTACATGACTGGGATTCCAGTCCATCCAAAGTACTATGCAGACCAATTTGGGCGGTCATGATACATTAGTCTCATACATTGGAGTGTGTATCTTTCTGCCCCAAAAAAACGTGGTGTCACTAATTGAGAATGTTTACCAGTTAAAAAGTTCCTCCTAGTCTATGTTCAAGGCGAATCAGTTTCGTGGACCCCCGTGCTTTGTGGCTTTTTCTCTCAAATTTAATAATGTGGACAAAATCCCACAATGCCTAATATTCCGAAAGTCAGGCTTGGAGATGGATTTGACAAATGTGGATGGACTTTTCCAAGCCCTGACCCACGATTGGATGATTAGGCGTGGGAATCTTGTATTTGAGACTGTGCACGAAGTGAAAGTGCAAGTGTATTACTAAAATGTTGCAAAGTCCAACGACGTTGACGAAACTATGTGCACGTGTTATTTTACACACTCATGTTAGTTATTTACCCTTACCTCGTTCTCTTTGTAGAGTTATTCATACACAACTTAACGAGGACACCTTATTTTTGAGAGGAAATTTACTTATGCATTTGCGTGGACAATTGACACGTTGGAACAATTGCTATGTAAAGTATGAATTAACTGATTACGGGATCTTGGACTTAGTTGGTCATAGAAGACAAAATTCGTTTGTTAAGTGTGGTATAATTAATAATTCAGAAACATTAATACCATTTGTTGACGAACTCATAACAGAACTTATTAGGTTCTGTGAGCATTTTGGAATTGAAGGTATAGGCCTATCATTTTTGCACATGAGACCGAATCTGAACGATGGTACGGGTGTTGTATTTTTGGTATTTTGAAGTTCTGAATGCAAATTCAAGAAAATCCATTATATCCTTGTTTGAAACCGAGTGATGAGGTATTTGAACTGACTTTTATGATTTGAAGATGTTAAGTGTATATACTCTAGAAAAACCTTACGGACCGTTTTTGATTCAGGTGAAGTGTGACAGTAACATGTTAGAAAGTCCTTCCACATTGAAGAACCTGTGTGCTCGCGTCATTTGCCACAAACGGATCCCGTACTCTGCACTACCTCAATCTCTTCATACAATTATAAATACTCATCAAAATGTGACAATCGGATTGATAAAAATTAGGCTGGAAGTTCTGTTTCGGGAATATCTCACAAATTGGAGTAGTTTCTATGCGTAGTTTCGACTTTCCGGATTCCTGTTACTTGACCCGAGTTGACCATATGAGACATGAGAAGTTTAGAAAATGTGGTACTATTGACAATTTAGATGTGGCCGTATCATTTTTAGACGAACTAATTTTTCGACTCAGTAGATATGTTGAGTTTTGTGAGATTGAACATGTTTATCCTTCATTTTTGTACATCAAACGAAGTCAAAGCGAATCTGAGTGTGACCTGCATTTGATGGTTTGAAGATGTTCCGTGTGTGTCCCTTGAAAACACTCTGCGCCCGAGTAGTTTGTCATGAGAAAATTAAATTTCATGACGTTGTACCTTCTTCCCTCGTGGCCGTAATTGAAACCCCGCTAAATGTACGGACAAGAGATTTGAAGGAAAGGATATGTACGATTCTACAGCATAGAATAATATTTGATGGTGACATTTACGCCCAATGCGAGGTAACCCACCCTCGCTTTAATGATGGTGTAGACAGTGAATTTTCATACATTCGGGGTAAAAGGTTTCGAGATAGAAATGAAGTGAAAGGTTTTGTGGACGCCATGATAAGACAATGTATTAGACACTGCGAGTTTTTTGATATGAAAACTATCGACATGTTTATTTTGAAAGTAAGGCGTTACTCGACGGATGAACGTGAGGATGATGGAATCACTTGGATTCTTTGATGAAAAAATGTATACTCCGAGCACTTTGCAGAATCTCAGTGCTAGAGTTATATGGCATCATAAGTTACCTTTTGAAAACATTACAGAATCATTAAAACCCGTGATTGAAAGCATGATGAACAAGGACCTTTTGACCTTGCGGGAATGGACTGCTCACGTGATTTATTCTGAGTTGGCTCTTCATAAGATCCTATATGTTCAACTTGTGCTGCCATACCTGTCTGTTAAGGATGGCAAGTCTGAACATGTTACGTTTGTAAATACAACTTGCCTCAAGGACAAATGCGAAGTTAAAATATACATTGACAAGGTGATTTCCGATTGTGCTCAACACTGTGACATGTTAAATGCGGTCGTACCAAAGGCAGAAATAACAGTTCAACCGTGTAATGATGTCTCCTTTGTTCCTGGAACTCGATGGGCAAAAAAAATGATTGACAATTATTTTTAATCACGTCCGCTTTTCTGGTACTATTTTGCTTTGTCAAAACTACTATAAAATCCCACCGCGGTCGACAGAAATTAAATTAACCCTATAGATATTAGACCCGTAAACTATAGTTCTTTGGTAACATGTCGTTGGGAATAACAGAAGTGGCTAAGGACAGCCTTAGGTGCAAGCGATGCGCCTTTCATCATATGTTCACTTCATCCGATAAGTTTATCATGTTTAAGTGGGATGATGCTACTTTCTGTGAAGAGTACGTACAAATAACCTCGTAGAATAGCCAAAATTTTGTCTAATTTGTTTCACTTTGTTTATTCATAGGTGTGCAAGAGATATTCGTGACGAGCAGAGAACTCTAGCACGAGCGACAGATTTCACCATACGTAAGGCCGACATTTGGCTCAAGCGGCTTGTGGAACATAGATTCAAGACATGCTGCAACGAGTCGGTGGGACGTTGCATCTCCACTCCACCGGATCGTGCCGCTGAGCATAATAATCCAGCCTGCTTCTTTGGGAAAGTGCCCATGTTTGTGTTTCTTCCTTATCCAAATCACAGACTGTGTACAAAATGTTCCATCGTATATAGTCATGTCTAATATCAATATGCTTTGTCTTGTCATGATATTCCGGATTCCGTGCTAGTTTCATTGCACTCTGAGAATCCGTCTTCAAACATATTGACTCATCAAATATTTGAGTGAATCCCAATTCTTTATAGAATCTTGTCACCCACACAGCTTCCTTTCCACAATGAGCCAGGGCATTGTACTCAGATTCCGTTGAGGAAAGAGCAATGCACGTTCGCCTCTTACTGACCCAAATAATTGGAGCTCCATTGAATGTGAACAAGCATCCGGTAGTGGACTTTCTTGACATTCTGTCTGACCCATAGTCCGCATCCAGAAATCCGAATACACATTCACTTCCTTCAAAATTCTTAAACTGAATGCCAAGAGTTTTCGTTCATTTCAGATATTGCAGAATTTTCTTGGCCGTGTCCCAGTGCACCTTTCCATAATTGGCAAAAAATCTTGACAAATAATGCACTGCATATGTTATATCTGCCCGAGTACATCGTGCCAAGAATAACAGAGAACCAATCAAATGGAATTGATAACCAGTGTCTGGCGGCTTGACTCCATGCAATTGTAACCCCGGTTGCATTGAAATGTCTAGAATTTTACATTCAGACATTTGGAACCTCTCAAGTAAATCACTAATATATTTATACTGATGAATAAAAATTCCATCTTTGTCCTTAATCATTTCAATTCCAAGAAATCGACTGAGTGGACGAACAGATATTTTGAAACTCTTTTTCAAAGTCTCAAGTTCCTCATCAATTTCTTCCATGTATCATGCCACGCACGAGGAGCTTGTTTTAGTCCGTAGAGTCCCTTGTCCAATTTGCAAACTAGATTCGAGCCCACCTCGTCACCTTCTGGTTGTTCCATAAAAGTTTCTTCTTTTAGAGGGCCGTTCAAAAATGCTGTGGAAATATAAAATTGCTTGATATTCCAGTTCCTGGACGCAGCGACACTCAATTGAGCCGTCCGGATTATCCTTGATCTTAAACACCCATCTGGATTTTAAAATCTTTTTATTTTCCGGTCTCTTTACGAGATGCCAAGACGAATTCTCGTGCTGACTCCTCATCTCACTGTCCATTCATTCCTTCCACTCTTCTGAGTCTTTAGATTCAAGAGCTTGACAGTAGTTCTGTGGGACTGAGTCATGATGAGCCTTAAAACCAGCCTGATAAAACTGGGTCTGCTTTATTTCCCTTCTTGGTCTGCTTGATGGCTCTTCTGCTTTCACTTCGCTTTCACCTTCAGTTTCTTCCATTTCTTCGTTTACTTCCTCAGCCCAGCTGACTGTTTTGGGTTGAGAAAGATCACGTTTAATATTCGAGGGACCCTTTGGAATTATGTTATCCTCATCCAAATAGTCTTGTTCCAACTGAACTTGGAAGGGTGGTAAAGTGACGCTTTCTAGGTTTGAGTCTTCCTCATAACCCAGCTTGGATTCAACGAAGTCTACATGTTTTGCCTGTTCAATGTACTTTCTTTCCGAAGGTACCTACAAAACATAGTTCTTGTTCATTGAGTTGTAACCAACCAAAATGCATTCTAATGCCTTGGTATGCCATTTGCCCGCAGCTGGCATTATATGGCCGAAAGCTTTGCACCCAAATATTTTCACACTAGTGAACCTGTTCATCACAATTTGATGATTTTGAACAATATTCCACTAATTACTGTGTGACTAATAAGTAAAATTGAGTGCAAAGTGTGCCTGGAATGAAAGAAATTGATTTTCCGCATCGGCTTCGCCGATGCGCCCTTGCCCTTGCTCTATTGCTT